>AUXJ01001313.1:0-10454 GCA_000482205.1 Herpetomonas muscarum
ACCTTCTCAGGCATACAACCAAGGCTTACAGGAGCCTGGAATAGAAGTTTCCCCAACCACTGCTGGAGCCTAACTAGTATAGAGTCTTTGTTTCCTGACGAGGGTGGCAACTCACTTTCATCTAATCACATCACAAACACACACACACACGCATATTCGTAGACTCAGCTCATACCACCACACATAACCATAGAGTACTATTCATCCCTTCACATGTCGCAGCAGCAGACTACTTTGCTCAGCTTCTTCAAGCCCGCGTCACCCCAGGCGACTGAGGAGGAGGTGCCCGGCGTGAAGCGTCCGCATGGCGCCGGTGGGGCGACGACTCCCGGTCCAAAGCGCGGAAAGAGTGTGGATGCGGAGACCAGCACCGATGTGACGGGTCTTGACGCGACACCACCTGGGGCGGCCTCTGGGCGGGCAATCGAAAATGGCATGACACCGTCGTCGCTTGCGAGCACTGCCGGCAGAGAGTCCCAGCAGCAGAAGGAGACCTGCTCCCCTGTCAACTGCGGCGAGAACAAGCATGCCCGAGAGGGCGGGGCGAGCAGCAGCAGCCACGGAAACAACAACGCCGCTGGCGGCAACAGCGACGACGACGACGACGACCGTCCCCTTGGGGAGTTGCTGGGCCTCACGTGCGACCTGGCCAACAGCTCGCCGTCACCGTCGTCGTGGACAGACAGCGCGCCGCGTGCATTTTCGCCGAGCCGCTGCAACTCGCAGCCGTCGCAGGGAAGCACGGCGGTCCCCAGCCGCCTCTCCCAGACGTTCCTGGATCTCGGCCAGGCCTCCAGCCTGCGCCTTGGTCGGCGCTGCGACGAGTGCGGCATGCTTTTCTCCGACCTCCAGGAGGACGTGCAGCTTCACCGGCGTTACTGCCGGAGGCTTGCCGGTAGCGCGGAGAAGCTGCAGGGTGCCGTGCCGCTGACGCAGTCGGCGGAGGCAGTGCACATCCTTGAGATGCTCTACGCGCAGCGGCAGGGTAGGCGCACCACCGCCACTCCCGCAGGGTCACCGGCTGCCATCGCTCCGTGCGAGCGCCTCGAGGGCGATCCGCTGCGGCAGGTGCAGGCCGCCCATGCCGGCAACAGCCCCTGCGGCAGCGGCGCCGATGATAGCGTCACATTCGTGCTGCGGTGCGGCAGCCCTGCGGTGTGCGAGTCCCCTGCAATTGTCCGCCTATTGGAGTCGCTTGGCTTTGTCGACGCCGTGCTGCGTGCGGAGGAGTACACGGTGGTCGTCCTGGTTGACCGGACGCTGCAGCGGGTGATGGCGGCTGTCGCGGGGCGGGCGTCTGTCCGCGAGCAAGATCCGCAGCTCGTGTTGGGCGAGAGGGAGGACGGGGGCACGTGGTGCGGCCACCGCAGGGCATTCACCCACTGCGACGTCAACGACATTTACCTGGCGCCGTCGCAGCTCTTCTCGAAGGCGGCGGGAACGGCGCTGCGCGGGGCGACGGCGTTGGCGTTTTCCGCCCATAAGGACGCTGTTCGGCAGTTCTTCTCGGCCTCAGCGCGGCCGTCCGTTCAGCAGGCTCGCCTCCGCGAGCAGCAGCAGGACGCCCACCAGCGCGCCTTGGCGTCGCTGCGTCGCGTGCTGGATGTGCTCGGCGGTGCCGTCGTGTACGGCCAGCGTCTGCAACCTGACACAGGATTTTCCTACAGCCGCACGATCCTTGCTCCAGCGTCGCCGGTGTCGTCGGGGCATGCTGAGAGTCCTACCGCGGCACCTCGCACGCAGATTCCCCGCGCAATGCTCAGCCGTTGCGTTTGCGGTGAGCACGACACAGCTGCCGCTGACCCGAACGACAAGGAGAACGCGCGGCTGTGGGACTTGGGCACGTCTGACGCGCTCCACTTCCACAGCGACGAAGACAGCAATAACCAGGACAGTGACGACGACACGGCAGCGGCACTGGGCAGCTTTGACGGCCCGGACGACGGCCTGGAGAGAGTGCCGGTGTTCTCACATGCCAACGTTGAGGCCTAATGTAATCATTCTGCATGATCCCCGTGTGAATCAGCCAGGACGTCGTCAACGGAAGCGCGGGTGTTCTGGCAGACGCGCCCAAAAACACATACACACATATACACATTGTGCTGGCCATTTCTAGAGTTAGCAACCCATACAGTATTTTATTGAAGTGCCTTGCATTCAAAAAAAAGGAAACACTAACACCATAACAAGTAAACGTCAAATTCGCGGGTCGTCTAACCCTCCTGCTCATCCATTTCACACATCTGCGCTGGTGCTTTCTAAATGAGGGATGGGAGGGGGGGGGGGGTAAGAAATTCCCAAGCATCTTGTAAGAGCACTTCACGCAGAGTTGCGGACTGCAAGCCAGCACGCTGCCCAATATGATGTCTGCCTTCCTATGCTGCAAAAAAAACTCTGTCCAATTTCTATCCTGTCCTTCTCTATCAATCTTTTTCTTTCCGTGAAAACGTTCCCTATTATTTGTGTAGTCAATAACAACACTGGTATACACCATAACTATAATCTTCACTCTCTTAATCAGCGTCTGAGCTCCTCTCCAGAACTGCCTTCCCACCCTGTGTGCAGTTTTAGCTCAATTTTTTGTTGTTCTTTCGTGGCTCTGCACCTTCGTAGTCTGACCCCGCCCTGTATTGTTCCCCGCCCCCCACCCCTCCTTAGACCATACGCCCATCACCCTTCCCTACATTCCTTCCCACGGCGATGTACAACAACAACCACACACCAGAGCGTTGCACCTTCTTCACGAAGATGGGTGCGTGCCGCCACGGTGACGGCTGTACGAAGGTGCACGTCCGCCCGACCGTCTCGCCGACAGTGCTCTTTCCGATGATGTACCCCAATCCGCTGGCGGCGCTCTCCCACATCACGGACAGGGAGTACCCCTTCAAGGAGTTCGACAAGAAGTACCTCAAGAAGCACATTGACCGCTTCTACAAGGAGGTCTGGCGCACTTTCATGGAGTACGGCCGCATCGCCGAGCTGCGCGTCGTGAGCAACCAGGGCGACCACCTACTGGGCAACGTGTACATCCGCTACGAGGAACCCGCGACGGCGTCGGCGGTGATTGAGTCCGTGTACGCCAAGAAGGCGAAGTTCAACGGCATCGTTCTGCTGCCGGAGCTCACCTCCGTCACGAACTTTGCCGAGGCGTGCTGCAAGGAGGACCTTGAGTCTGTCTGCCGTCGCGGCAGCCAGTGCAACTACCTCCACATCATGAAGGTCTCCCGGAAGCTGTGTGACAAGCTGGAGCGGGAGCAGGACCGCTTGTGGAGGAGGCGCGAGCGGCAAGCCGAGGGCGACGATAAGGACGAGCACAGGCGCAAGCGCAGCCGCAGCCGCAGCTCCTCGCGTTCTCGCTCCCCCAGGAGCGATGGCGAGCGGGATTAAAAGCCGCTTCACCTGCTCTTCCGTCTACGCATGCGTCATCACATCGTTCCGCACTGTGCCTATCCTTCACTGGAGGACAATCCCAAATAAACAGGGAGCAGTGGGCTGTGCACACAGGGTGCACTCCCGCTTCCGTGGAGTATGTGCAGGACATTGCTGTCCTCTTGTAGCTCGATAGGAACAGCCAGGATCGTCTCCGACATGGTACTGATCAACACATTCCTATCTACTAACATACGCATAAATTCTTCGGCTTCGAGTGCCCCCCTCCCTCCCTCCCTCCCCCCCTCTCCCCCTTTACATGCCACTCGATGCGTGTGGAGAAGTGAACCACAGCTGTCTCAAGGCATCTTGCATCGCCCTTGCGACGCTGAAAAGCGGAGATCAGTGTGGTTTTAATGTCACTCTACTCTCCTTTTCATTCTAGTAGGTGCACCGATTGATCCCAATTTAGCAGAGTTCCTGTGCCTGTGCTATTCATAAAATCGGTCGCCTTCAGAGACAGAAATTAATCTGGAAGCTTGTTTACTGTAGTCATACATATGATGACATCCGTGTGTGTGTTGTGCCCGTGTGCATTCATGTCCTACATATAACATTTTCCTTTTCTTTTTTTTCTAGTCAAGTGCGCTATTGTGTGTTGACTATCACATTGCGTATGCGCGAGATTGTTGGTCTTTGTTGTCCACGGTTGGTTGACTAGCGATAGAGCAGCAAAGGGACGGGTACATCGTTCAAGGCAATTGCACTATATACATCAAAAAGGAGAAGGACCGAAAAGCAAGCTCTTGTTTGAAAGGAAGAAGAAAGAATAGCTGGTAAGTGTGTAATACAGCGACATTCAAATATTTCACTTTCCATTCACACACACTCACGTAGACACCATCAACATTGCTTTGATCATGACACCGGAGGAGGTGAAACACAGTTGTAGTGAGATTGCGTGCTTGCTGGTGTGACTGTGTGTGGGTCCCCTCTCGAGTGCTTTTTTTCTTCTCTTTATTAACTACCTTTTCAGTTGTACTTTGCCTCAGGAGGCATCCCTCCCCCCTATTACTCTTTCTCTCTCTGCCATGCCCACCTCTCCTACTAAGTTGCCGTCGTCGTTGGAGCTGTATGCACAGCCTTGAGCTGCTGGAAGCTCTACTTTTACCTATATAACCAAAGGCTGTTCACTCCCATCTACATTTGCCGAGGCATGCACCCTGGTAGGTACACATCAGTGTGTGCGTGCGCGCGTGTGAAAAGCTGTGTCGTGACTGGGAGTAGCAAAAAAAAAGAAAAGTTACAGAAGCGCCGTAGCATCATTTTTGCGCCTGTTTATCAAAGGGGGAGCAATCACGTTTCCAGGTAGCTTCGTCGTTGAAGTTGTGTTGCGTGGTTACTAAGAGTGACCACCTCCAAAGAATACCAAGAATCTGCGGGGAAAGTGGCTTTGCTTCCATGGAAATCTTCTCCCCATTCTTCTCCCATATTTCGTACTGGTACGCGTGGCTTGAGCGCTTTCGCGCCACTGTTAATGATCACCACGGTACAACAGACGGTGACAGCCATCTAAAATGTTCCCGTGCTTCCCCTCCTACCACACACACACACACACATGATCGCATCCCATGTCCCTTCTTTCTATATGTCTTTCGCCGCCCCCTCTCCCTTTCCTGTATTGGTTCTCTCGCTGTGGGATGATCGCTACCACACTCGATCAGTTCTACGGCTCAGCCACTATTCGTAAATAACGCTCTTTCCCACCAAGGATAGCTCTCTCACTTCAGAGACTGTTTTTTCACCCAACTCGTTTCATTTAATTCAGTCTGTTTTCTTCTTCTACTTTATTCTCTTCGCTACTTTCCGCTTTTTTTTATAAAACTGTTTGCCGGTGTTAACCTACACACAAAAAGGGAGACACACGCAAACTTTCTTTTCTTCCCCTACCGCATCTTTACTTTATTCGTCCCCGAAAGGCACCTCGCAAGTATTTTTGGGAGAAGGTGAAGTGTGACAAAACTACAACAAAACACAAGAACACACTCTCTATACAATTCTCTCTTACCGATAACGTATCTCCTCCGCGCTCCGCACGCCGGTCGTATATATACACCTTTCCAATTCGTTTTTTTTACCCGCTGAAAAATGCTTCGCCGGTCGATTCCTCTGGCCTACGCGTTCGTGAAGCCGCCGCCGATCGTGAATGAGCGGATGGACAACTTTGAGCCCGGCTCGGCCGCGGCCAAGGGGACGCTGGAGGCCTGCAAGGCCGCCCGCAGCACCACGCACGAGTGCCCCATCATCATTGGCGGCAAGGAGTACAAGACGAACAGCGTCATCACCCGCACGATGCCCAGCGACCACAGCGTGACGCTAGCCAAGGGCTACAACGCCACCCCCGAGATGGCAAAGAAGGCCGTCGACACCGCCATCGAGGCTGGGAAGGAGTGGCGCAACGTGCCGTTCCGCGAGCGCGCTGCCATCTTCCTCAAGGCCGCGCACCTGCTCTCCACCACCTACCGCAACGAGATGCGCGCCGCAACGATGCTGGGGCAGTCGAAGAACCCATGGCAGGCGGAGATTGACAGCGTCGCGGAGGGCTGCGACTTCCTTCGCTGGGGCGTCCACTTTGCCGAGCAGCTGTACCACGAGCAGCCGCTGTCCATTGGCAACTCGGGCATCTGGAACACCACCGACTACCGCCCGACGGAGGGCTTCTGGTCGGCCATCACGCCGTTTAACTTTACCGCCATCGCGGCCAACCTTGCCGGGGCGCCCGCGCTCATGGGCAACACCGTCGTCTGGAAGCCGTCGCCGAGCGCCATCTACTCCAACTACCTCATGATGAAGATCTTCGAGGAGGCCGGGCTCCCCCCGGGCGTCATTAACTTCATCCCCTGCGAGCCGGAGGCGATGGACGCATCCGTCAACGCCGACCCGCGCCTCGCCGGCGTCATCTTCACCGGCTCCTCGCGCGTCTTCACGGAGATCAACAAGAACGTGTACAGCCGCCTCGAGAACTACCAGAACTTCCCCCGCATCTCCGGCGAGACGGGCGGGAAGGACTTCCACCTCGTGCACCCGACGGCCGACCTCAAGCTCGTCGCGGCAAACACGATCCGCGGCGCGTTCGAGTACCAGGGCCAGAAGTGCAGCGCCACCTCGCGCATGTACGTCCCGAAGAGCTCGTGGAAGGAGCTGAAGGAGCTGCTCATCAAGGGCCAGAAGCAGATCAAGATGGGCCAGCCGGAGGACTTTGAGAACTTTATGTGCGCCGTGATCGACGAGGCCGCCTACAACAAGAACAAGCGGTACATTGACATGGCCAAGGCCGACCCGGACAACTACACCATCCTCGCCGGCGGCAACTGCAACAAGACTAAGGGCTTCTTCGTGGAGCCGACTATTATCGAGTCCAAGGACCCGAAGGCCACCCTCATGCGCGAGGAGATCTTCGGCCCCGTGCTGACCGTCACGGTGTACGATGACAGCAAGCCCGGCTTCTGGAAGGAGGTCTGTGAACTGGTCGACACGTCCACGCCGTACAGCCTCACCGGCAGCGTCTTCTCCCGTGACCGCCAGCCGATCATCGAGGCCACCAACTACCTCCGCTACGCCGCCGGCAACTTCTACATCAACGACAAGAGCACCGGCGCCGTGGTCGGCCAGCAGCCGTTCGGCGGCGCCCGCCTGAGCGGCAGCAACGACAAGCCCGGCAGTGCGCAGTTCCTCCTCCGCTTCGTCTCCGCGCGCTCGATCAAGGAGAACTTCGACATCACCCCGAACATCTCCTACCCCCACCAGCTCCCCGAGGTGTACAAGCTGTAGCTGACGCGTCGCAAGTAAAAGAAAGGACACGTCTAAGGAGGTGGGAGATGCGAAATGCACAGTTAGGGGAACGGTGCGCAATATTTTCAAAAAAAATGACACCGAGGTAGCGTCCGACACACAAAAGCAAAATACAAAAAGTGCGCCGGAGGTCGACATTGGGTGACCTGCGCACTCGGCAGGATACTCAGGGTGACGAGGGAAGGTGTACGTGGGCGTGTGTACAGGAATGTGCTTAGCCCATATATTATCACCACGTACAGCTAGAGGAAGCTGTGGACACGGAGTGGGAGCAACTGTCCTTTCATCGCCTCTTCTCTCTCGCCCCCCCCTCCCCCTCCCCACCACTACCACTACCTCGGCATTTGTCATGCCCTCTTTATTTTTATGTTAGTTTTCTTTACTTTCCACACTCCTCTCCCACTACGTCCGTCCACCCCCTTTTTTTCTCCGTCCTGACTTGTTCACGGCATCACGCCGCGGCCATCTGGCAGTTCCTTATTTTCCCTGTCCTCCTCTCTCTCATGAAGATGAAACGAGCAAAGTCAGAAAGTGAACGAGATGCACGAAGTGATGAAGATGTGACGTATCGAGTGGTGGGCAAGCGGATTTCATCGACGGTCTGTCCCAGCACTTGGTACGACGAGGGGTCCATAATAAAACAACTACACGGCCTCACTGTATATTCGGCACCCCATCTAACCTTCCTATGGCCCCCTTTGAAGGGCAGGAAAAAATGAGGTGTTTCCAATCCTGTTCGTCTCTACCGCCTACCGCCTGTACTCTCCTTGCTGCTCTCCCCCATTCATTGTGCCACGCTCACTTTCCCCCCCCAACCTCTCAATAAAAAAATAATAATTAAACATCAAATAACCAACGAAGAACGGAAGGAACACAGGGTCGGATAGATTCACTTGGTCATAGGGGGGAGGCGAAGTAAATCCGCCCACGCTCACCCCTGTCACCCCCCCCCCCCACTAATATACACAGTAGCTGTTGCTTCCTTCGTGCGCGCGTATTGCCCTCCCTGTCCCTCTCTCGCTGCGGGCGGCTACGCTACCTTTTTACAAACACACATTCATACACACTTATACACACAAACAAACCAATACGATTGATAGGGGTGTTACCCATACTGTCAATGCGCCCCAGTCCCGCCCCAATCATCTTCGACGTCCCGCAGGCCTTCTGCGTGGAGTCGATTGTTGGCCAGGGCGCCTATGGCGCGGTGTGCAAGGCGACGTTTTGTGATGAGCAGATCGCGGTGAAGAAGATCCCGCACTACTCGAAGAGCGAGGACGCTGCCCGGCGCGTGCTGCGGGAGGTGGAAATCCTGCGCAACCTGCAGTTCTGCGAGCAGGTGGTCGGCTGCCGCCTCTTCTTCCGCCCCACCAGCGGCGAGAAGGATGTGTACGTCGCGATGGACTACATCCCGTCAGACCTGTCCTCGGTGATCAAGAGCCCCAGCGTGCCGCTCGACGAGAACATTGTGCGTTACATCACGTGCCAGCTGTTCCTCGCGATCCGCGCGCTCCACCGCTGCAGCGTCCTCCACCGCGACGTCAGCACCCGCAACATTCTAATTCACTACAACTCGCAGGTCTTTCTCTGCGACTTTGGCCTCAGCCGCTTCTTCGACCCCGATGAGCAGCTCTCCTTCGGCGTCGTGACGCAGTGGTACCGCGCACCGGAGATCATCCTCGACGCCGAGTACTCGTACCCCAGCGATGTCTGGAGCGTCGGCGTCATCCTCGGCGAGCTGCTGCTGCGGCGCCACCTCTTCCCTGGCAAGTCGAACGACTCGGCCAACCAGCTCAACCTCATCTTCCGTCTCGTCGGCACTCCAGACAAGAGCGTCTTCGACGCGGGGCAGTCCTTTGCCAGGGCCAGCGTCAACGCCAAGAACTACTCCCTCGAGTTCATCAAGCGGCAGCCGTCCTCGTCCACGCTGACAGCCCTCCTGTCATCGTCGGCGATCCTCCCCCGCAGCGCCGACCCGCACGAGCTGCCGCTGGCGGTGCAGCTCGCGCAGCAGCTCCTGCAGTTTGACCCCGCCATGCGGCCGACAGCCGACCAGGCCCTCAGCCACAGCTGGTTCGACCCCTGCCGCTCCTTCATTGACGAGATGATCGGGGTGCAGGACGCGGAGCCGATCCCCACCTTCACGCTCACGCAGAGCATGAACCTGGAGGCGCTCGAGCGCAAGATCGAGGAGCTCATCCCCATCTTCTCCGAGGACCTCCTCGTGGAGGACGAGGAGCCGCCGGCACAGTAGCGCTACAGGGTGTGCGCCGACGCAATGTTATCGTTGTCAATGGTTTCGCTTCCGTGATTTTGTTTTATTATATATTATTTATTCTTCCCTCTCGCGGCCTGTCTGTGTGCGCAGGACCTTTTTGTTGTCAGCTTCGCAACAGCGGACGTACGTGCACTATATAATAACACACACAAAGAAACATTTCTTACCCAAACATCATATAATAATAAACACGCACACACACGCAGAAATGTGACTGCTGT
This sequence comes from Herpetomonas muscarum, assembly GCA_000482205.1. Classification (NCBI taxonomy): domain Eukaryota; phylum Euglenozoa; class Kinetoplastea; order Trypanosomatida; family Trypanosomatidae; genus Herpetomonas; species Herpetomonas muscarum. The sequence goes on from AUXJ01001313.1 coordinate 9,721, forward strand.
GGGTACTTTCCTGGCGTTGTTGTGAGCTCATTCGTGCAAGTCCCCCCCCCCCACAGTGTCCCTCGCCGCGCAGTGCTGGCTATCCCCACCTACTGTGGTGCCAGTGCTGACACAAGCGGGGCAACAGTGGCTGGAGCGGCGTAAGCGGAGTGAAATGAATGAGGGAGAGAAACAGGGTTAGCTTCGTGGACACTGCGAAAATAATAATAGTAGTAATAATACACTAACGCACCGCCCCCCCCTTTTGCAGTGTACGTCGGTAGTTCTTGGACAGGTGCGTGTATGTTGACTATTCGTCTATCCCCCCCTCCCCCATCGTGTGCCCTCCTCTCCTGCCTGTTCTACTACCGCCCCCCTTCGCACCTAGCAACGCACCTACTCGTAGCAGACCCGTTCTAGGACCTCAACACGAATACGTGCCGGTGGGCCGCTTGTTCTATCAACCTCTCATCACCGGCACTTGCTTGGTAGTTTCCTACAGTCACTCCCCCCCCCCCCATCCCCTCCCCTCGTTCCCATTATTCCAACCTGTCTGTCTCGCATCCGTGGCGACGGGTGTTGGCAGCTGATACTCCCGTTAGTTCCTTGTAACTGACCTGTACTGCGTGCGCACGCCTTAGACGCGCTTTACCTTTAGGGTCCCCATCATATAATATTCACAATATCCACCAAAAGGATCTATTCACCTTTTTTTCTACCCCTGTTGTAAGTAGCAAGCATATTCCTTTTACTGT
>AUXJ01001315.1:0-12455 GCA_000482205.1 Herpetomonas muscarum
CACCCAAGGAGAACTTAACGGTGCGCTCCTTAAGATCAGACATGGCTAAAAAAAAAACAAGGTGTTAACTGTGTATATATATATATATATATACGTGTGTGGCCCTTACGTGCGGGGAAAAGAGGAAAAGTGCTTTTTTAAAAAAAGACACCGCGAAGTAAAGTGTTAGAAAAAACCTGGGCTTTCCTACTAGCGCTACTAGAATGCTATCAAGAGCAAGGAACACCACCCGTGGAGAAAGCGACTTGAGTACCACAATTGTGTGAGTTTTAGACACGAGACATGTGCTCGTACATATTCGCAGTGAGCGCAAAAACAAGAGCAGGAGGAACGTTCTGTGTGCTCTCATGACACACGTACTGATGCGTATTCCTTGGTTTCCACAGCCCCTTATTTGAACTCGCCGATTGTACACCAGCAACACATCGTACCATTCGAGGGATACTCCTTTCCTTACCCTCTGTGCTGTAGGTTGGTTTGAATGGCTTGAGCTTCATTTTTGGTTGAGGAGAGGGTAAAGTCCATCTCCCCATTGTATGGGGTACGGAAAAGCAAGCACTGTGCCTGGAAAGCATATTGGGCCTGCTCATCGGCCTCAGCGGGACACCACACCGTCACTAGCACGAGGCCTAGAATGCTTTCCTTCCTTCTACTGGCAGCAAAGACTCCTTTGCGGTTTCGGCGAGACCAGCGACGCGAGAGCATGGGTCGAGCGTGATGGACCCCCACGCACATTGCGCTGCTGGGTTGTTGCTTCGGCTGGGCATGATGCCGCCAAGAATATTGACAAGCACAAACCGCGTCCGGCACGCTGTTTCAGTGTGTTCATTGTAGAGGATGCGGTAAAAACCCCACAGCACCCGCCTTCCTAGCGCCGTCGCTGAGGACGGCGGTATCCTCATCGTCCCATCCAAGAGCAGCATCGTGATGTCCGCTTCAACGGGGCGAGTTGCGATATCCCGGTCCGCCACAGCGATGCACTCCAAGAGGCGCTGGCACAGGAAAACCACGCGGTGCATGGGCGGCCTCGACTGCGGAGAAAGCAGGAACCGCTCAATGACCTCGTCGAAGGCCGCGACGGCCTGGTCGCGACGCGTGCGGCTGAGAATATACAGGGATGTCAGCAGGTCTGGACACAGACGCTGCGAGAAAGGTGGGGCCGCCCGCTTTGCTGGCGGACTGTTGCTTCCCAGGATCTGATTCGCCAGATACTCGCTCATCAACTCACCGTCGTACTTGAACAAGGCACAGCTGCGGAAGCCGTAGAAGGCGAGCTTCCACCCAATGTTGTATGTGCGCAGGTCGCACTTTTCGCTAAGTATCTTCGGAACGGCGGTGATGGCGTCGTACACCGCATCGCGGAGCGGCACATCCCGCTTCCTTGCCGTCGGCCCTGTCGCTCCCCCGGCCTGATCACGCGACTTGACACCGCCACGTGACGCTGAAGCCGCTGCCCCAATGCCCCCGCCCCCAGGCACGGCACTATGCGCATCCCCCGCTGCAGCCGTATCGCTCTTTCCGGGGTTGAATATAGCGTTAACCTCGGGTGGCAGCGCCAGATCCTCGCTGATCAGGTCCAGGACAGCCTGCACCAGCTGCGGGGCCAACGCGTCAATGTCCTTGGAGTCGAGAAACAGGAAGTCGCGGACAATGTTACCTGGCAGACCCCGTTTTACCGCTTGGGACATGTAGAATAGAAGCGGGTGAATATGCCAGAAAAAGTCCACAGACACAAGCACGTCGTAGCACTGCAGCACCTTCGAACGTGTGATGTCACCGTGGCGGTCGCCGCTTCTTGACAGGAATCGGGCCACGGCCCACACAAACACAAGTTTGAAAAAGACCAGTCTCGCCCCGACGGTGGAGGAGCGGCGGTAGAGGGCAAGCACCTCCGCGAGGGCGTTACTACCGAGCTTGCGGAGCTCAGTCTGGTTGAATTCCAAGGCGTCCCCGATAGCAGGTCGCAACGGCTGCGGGCCGTCGACATCGGTGCCGTGTGCGGCAGCGTCGTCCTGCTTGCTGTCGTGCAGCAGGCAGCACTCAAACGCCTCAGCTAGGAGCGTGAAGGCACGCGGATGCAGCTCGGCCATGCCAGGCAGTTTCATGAAATGCAGCAGGGCGCGGGCATCAATGAGCCACAAGTAATCCAGTGGAACCACCGCTAGCGCGCATTTGGTGGCTGCCCACCACACCGTGTCGTCCGCCGGCTTGCTGAGCGACTGGCGCTCCAGGACGCACAGCAGTAGCCAAATGACTTCCTGCTGGAGGGCCTCTGAGCAACCAGGATAGTGGCCGCTGGGGTCAACGAGCTGGACGTGGGCACTCAGAGTCAGTAAAAAGTCGTACACGTGCACCTGGACGCACAGGTAGTCGCTCTGCATCCACTCAAACAGCATGGAAAGGTAGCAAATGGAGACGGAGCGGAAGAATTGGTACGGCGCGCCGAACGGTAGCTTTGCGACATAGCCGTCACACACCTGCTTAATTAGAAACCGGGAGGCATTGACCACGGTTGGGTTGGAGCGGTAGCGATCCCAAAAATGGCTGAGCGCGCTCAGCTGCTGCATGATAATATTATCGTTGCACGACAAAGGCCACTGATTAATATAGTCCTTGCACACGACGGAGTGCGGTGACAGATGACCAGGTGGCGCGAGAGGACTACTGGCCTTTCCCCACGAGTCTGCATCCGTTTGAAAGTCGATAAACGCACGGTCCCTCGTGACGTCCGTTGGCTGGAGATGAAATGCTGCCACGTAGTTGCGGTTGTTCTGCACATATGGCTTCGCTTTGGACTTTTTCGTGTTCTTGTCCTTTTTCTGCTCCATTGGCTTGCCCAGCCCTGATACGATGAGGTTGTCCAGCTCTTTGAACACTGCTGACTGGGGGTGATTGCCCTGCATGCGGACGGCACATTTTTCTCGGATAGCCTCTAAAATGGCCCGGGAGGGTGGGAAGCTAGGAATGTAGGCCTGTAGCAGCCGTGCGATTCCCGGGGCACGGCCCTGTTCCTCCATGTACTTCACGCAAATTTCGTAAACCTCATCCCTCGTGTCGTTCGGCGTCAGGAACATCACGAGCTGCGGAGACGTCGGATCGTTACCCTTCGCGTTCGGGCCGACGGCACTTAGAACCGCCTTCCGGATAGGCTCCGCTTTCCACATCCTGGGCCGACGCTCTGGCGCAAAGTGATGATGAAATGATCTGTTGCTCGCACACACACACACCGTCTGTGAGGGCGGGAGAAACTGTATCTTTTCTTTTCCCCAAGAAAAGCCTTGATGTCGTTTTTTTTGTTATTGTTGTCGCGGTGTCATGCGTTAGAAAGGGGAGGAGAAGATGTTAGGGGCTGTGAGGGGAGGGAACTCCTCCATCGGTATGCATAGGTAAGGCGCATGAGACCCCATCGAATAACGACTGCAAGAAATCTTATGATTCATGCTCAAGCCCGAGCATGATATCGTTCTACAGGATTGGTTAACATGATGTCAGTGTTTCTTTTATCTGAATATGGTATTTACTCTTTATCACGCCTTGTGTTATGTGTGTTGCTAAGCGAAAGTCAGGTCGGCGACGAAATGGAACTGCTTAGGAGCATAGGACTTCACGCAGCGGAGGGCGGAGATGGACATCCCCTCTAGCACCCCCTCCCCCAGTTCCTCCCTCACGTCTCCCATGACAACCTGGCGAGCCACCGCTTTATCAGCGAGGAAGTGGTAGTGGATCACACCGTTCGGGCGCCCTGCCTCGTCCTTCCTGAGGAAAAACAGCGCTCGCGGGAGGAATTCCTTGCAAGATGGGATGAGCCCCATCAGCACGCGGTTGCACAGTCCGCCCAACTCACTCCCAATTTCACGGTTGTCGCCGCACTGTGCCTTGATCAGATGATCAACGCGGTTGTGCACGGCGTTCAGCCTGACAAAGGCAACGCTGTCAGGATTCTTGTCGAGCGCATGAATGACCGCCACCCCACAGTGCATAGCGAGGGGCAACGTGAAATAGCCAATGCCCACAAACATGTCCACCACAACCTCGTCCTTTGCGTCGATGGCGGCAAAATGCATCCGCTCGGTGGTATTGCCGCTCGAGAACATCACACGGTTCACGTCGAAGCCGTAGCGCACCCCGTTCTCAATGTGAATTGCGTAGGTGGGGGATTGCGTGTAATTCTGGATCAACCACTGCAGATCCGCCTCTGGCACAAACGTAGACAGCTCCTTCGCCCGAGACTCGCGCCAACGCTTAGTCAGAATGCGTGGAATATCGCGGAGGTGCGACATGTCCGCCCGATCCTTCTCGTACACCACGGTCAGCTCTGGTCGCCGCAGCTCACCCACGATGCCGTGGCCATCGTGTAACACTACGTGAATTTCGATTGGCGCGAAGGACGTGGCAAATGCCTTTGCTAGCGGCTGGAACTCCTCAAGGGTGACATCAGGGTTCATGCGGACAACGACGACGTGGCCGTGGACCTCAAACTTGCGAGAGAATAGCCTCCGCGCATCTTCCTCGATTAGTGCAGGATTCTGCCGTGTCGCCTCCGCGACAAACAGATCGATTTTCTGCGGGACGGGGCCCTTCAGAGGGCCCTTCTTCCTATCCGGGCGCACCGGTGGAGACCCCTTGACAACGTGGGTTTTTGCGGTCTTCGTCTTTGGCGACGGCCCCACACGTGGTCTCCGTCTGCCAGAGAAGAAGACGTACGCGACCATTGCAGCAACCAGTGCAGCCAGAAGGGCCAGCACCCTCGTCCTTGCGCGGGCTGGAGAGAAGAGGGGCATGTGAATACTAGTTACGGGAGTAGTGTGTCTCTCACCCCACCAGTACACAAGAGACCGCGGGCATCACAGCCAAATCAAGAAAAAGGTGGGAGAAGAGCAATGTGTGAGAAATAAAACATGCACACCAACAGTGCTTCGGGTGCGCCGAACAGGATACAATACCAACTTGGGTGACCTCCAGAACTTGACACATTCCCACTATGGGAAAAAGACTCTCATAGCACATCAACGTCATTGACAATACGGGGCTGGTACAGCCCCATGACAGATAATAAACTGGTCCTCCAGAGAACCCGCACAATGTTGTCCTTTTCCTTTCTTTTTTTGTATTTGTGTCTTTTCATGTTGTTTGGATGGTAGCAGGTGTAGCAACAAAAAAAAACACGAGGGTATGATTTAGCGATTGTAAATTGAGTGTATGCACAGGGAAAAAAAAAGGCAGAGCATGTGTGTTTTTGCGTGGATGTGTTCTTGTTATTGGGATAACTCGTCGTCAAAGTGCTCCGAAGATGACTGCGATTCCTGCGAGCTGCTGTTCGGGTACGCAAGCGGGCCGTCTGAGACGGGTGACAGTGCCGGCGTGTCCATCCGCGTCCCGTCCGTGACGTCAAAGTCAAATTCGATGAAACACGGCTCATCCGTCTTGAGCTTTTTACTGAGGCCATCGATGCCGCTCGACTCGTAGCGACTGTGGAAAAAGAGCGTGTTGACAGAGAGTACGCCAGCGGTGCCGTTGCCATCCCTGATGGTTATCTTGAGATCACCGCAGAAACTATGGAAACGCTGGTCCGCACGGCAGTCCAGCGCGACGATATCCTCACGAACGCCAGCCTCGGTGACCTTATACGTCGAGGTGGCTTTCACAGGCGTCTCATCCTTCTTGATCGACTTGAGGCGTAGTGACCAAGACTTGTCCCCGATGCTAAAGTACAGTCGGTGGACAGACACCCGTGGGGCAAACCGAACCAACCTAATCTCGTTGATTCTAATGGTCGCAATCTTTGTCGGCACCTCGCCCCCAAACGAGTTCCGCAGGCGCTCATAATACGTAACGGACCGGCGCTGACTCGGTACAGTCAGTCCCCGTCCGTCTTCCGTACGCCGACAGCCATAGTACGCCATGGCTGCCGCAGCCGACCCGTTGAGGGGGTTCTCAATGGCTAACAAAAGGCAGCACGCCATGATGCCCGTCCGGCCTTTGCCCGCCTTACAATGGATGACGACAACACGTTCGGAGCCCCCGTTGATCCAGTCACACGCGTCCTTGACAAAGGCAGGCATCAGAGCAAGCGGACACGCGTGATGGTCCAGAAACGGGAAGCACCGCACGCGGCCGTGGAAACGGTCCAGGCTGTACTGGTACGACTTCTCCCCGCACAGGTTGTACACCATGTAGTTTTCTCCGTACTTGTGGTCGAGGTACCGGAGGCAGTCCTCGTACCGGTTGCGATACAGCGCCTCCATGCCCGTCGCGGGGTACCCCATACAAACGATGTGTTCATGAATCTGCGTCAGATCCAAGTCTACAGAGCCACTCGGCACGCTCCTGTCAACAGTCCGGATCTTCTTCTGGCTAACCAGATGCCGGGCAACGTTGCTCATCGCTCAGCCTGGGCAACTTTCTTCTTTTTTCTTTGACTGAAGGGAGTGTGTATGTACTTCAGTGTGCACGCCAATCTAAGCTATAAAGCTGCTGGCCCTACTGGTGCGTGTGGCTTCGGAGGTATGCACGTATATATCTACTACTTCCTGAAGCGCGTCCCATAGAACGATAAAGAGATGGGAAACAGAAAGGCAGGGAAGGCAAGGATTGAAAATTCATCAACAACATAGGAGCAAGTATCCTGGCAATAAGCTGCTGTGTCTTCATAGAGCACACCCCAATACAACAATAGCTTTACCACCACAAAACCCACAACAAAAGATGCGGACAACCGATACACGCCAAGGTTTACCACTCATGATTACCATGTCACACCGAATTGGGAGTACTATAAATGATTATTACCTTCTTTTTTGCGTTCCGTGTTGTCTTTATTACGTCATATATAATAATGCAGTAGGTTGGAAATAAGGCAAATGTTATGAGCTTTCGGCGGCCACTGTGTGACAGCTAGGAAGGCACAAAATGCGTAGAACACTTACGGTTTACACACAATCTGTCTTTCAATAGCACTCGCACGGCGGTTTCACGGCGTCACATGGAATTCCTCTTCCCGATCACGCGTCGAGGATCCCCACGCACGCAGCACCCAAAGGCATGCGGTATAAGTGTGCGTACCAATATCGATATTTATGTTTATCTGCGTACTGTGTGCTGACAGTGAAAGAGTTAAAACTGCCATTTGATGGAGCCTACTCCAAAGCCATGTATCATTCGCTATATAGAGAGATAGAGATGCGTGCACATGAAGGTGTACTGGCCTGTTGCGCACATACTGGGGATTACAGCTTGCTGCCTGTCCGCAGCTTGTCAATGCCCATCGATCGGAGCGCCTCCCGCGAGCAGGCCATCAGGGCCTTCACGTCCGCAACAGACGTGTGACCAATGATGCCAAAACGGAAGGTCGGTGCGTGCGAGGCCTTGCCTGGGTAAATGACAAAACCCTTGTCGTTGAGGTATGTGTAAAACTTCTTGAAGTTCCACCGCGCATCCGTTGGCATATTCACGCACACCACGATATTGCCACAGCTTGGGCGAGAGTCATTCAGAAAGAGCGTGAAGCCCATGTCAAGCACCGCATCCCTCACGACCGTGTACTTGGCCCGGTAGGACTTGATGCGCCCCTTGACACCGCCGTCCTGCTGGTACTCCTTGATTGCCTGCTGGAGCGCCATCACGACATGCACAGGTGGCGTGATCACAAACTGCCCGCTCTTGTCGAAGGAGGCGAGCTGGGCAGTCAGATCGAGCGTGCTGCTGCGGGAGTTGCCCTTGAGGGACTGGATGAGCTGGCGACGGGCAAGAATGATTGAGATGCCAGGGACACTGTGGAGGCACTTGTTGGTTGCGGTGACGAGGACGTCAGCCGACTTGTTCACATCAAACTCCGCACCACCAAACATGCTGATGCTATCCGAGAACACCAACGCGTTCGGCAGAACCTTCTTCACAGTCGCGTAAATCTTCTCCGCCGGGTACACCATGCCGGTGCTCGTCTCGTGGTGAACGTAGCCAACCTCCGCGATATCGGGGTTGGCACGCAGGACCTCCTCCAGCTTGGCGAAATCAATCTCCTCGCCCTCACCACTCTTCACCTCCAGCACTGGGATGCCAAGTCGCTGCACAATCTTACCCTGGCGCTCGGAGTACTTACCCGAGTTGATCAGCAGGAACTTGCCACCCGTGCGAGGGAAGGTGGTGGAAATGGATGCCTCCACACCCATCGTACCAGCTCCCTGCTGCAGAATGCAGACCCACTCCTTGGGGTTGAGATTGGCGATTTTGATAAGTTCCTCGCGAACAAACTTCACCGCCTCCATAAAGCGACGGTCACGGCTGCCGTAATCAGTCAGCATGGCCCCCTTCACCGTCTCCGAGGTCATCAGAGGACCTGGGGTGAAGAGAATAGACTTGGCCTTCGGTTGGGACATCTTTGCTTCGGGACTGTCAACAAGGATGCTTAATAGTATGTGAAAAGAAGTACGTGGAACGACAAAAGCGTAAGCAAGGGAGAAACGGCAAGAGACTGGGGAGTATACCACAGAATTCAATATATGTGACACTACAAGAGAAAACAATGGCACCAATAACGGAGATGTATAAGTGCAAGGGGAAAAAAGGTCGATTTAAAGGGGTAATAGTAGTGTCATTTGGAATAGGCATTGACTCCATACATTCTTCTGCGGGCACTAGGGGAGGAGGAGCCTCAGAGGCTTTAGGAACGCGTTGGCCATGTATGCACCCCCATCAGGGCGTACACTATTATTTTTTGCTGTATATCCACGTAATATTTGCGTTCGGGTTGAGTGTGTGAATGTGTGTATTGATTGCTTTTTTTCTGACTCACAGAGAGGGTATGGTAACCACATTGTCTATGAACGTTGGGAGCCATTGCATATATAGAAAATTCTCGACCAAAACATATATAATTATATAAATATAAACATCGACAACTCCGTACGTATCATATTTATATTTTTATATAATATCGGTACAACAGTTGAGGGAATTTCAGCTATAGAAAGTGATTCGCGAGCAACTGCCATAGGGAGAAAATGCAAGTCGAGTAACCCTCTTGAAATAATAATAAAATGAACTCGGGATGCTCAAGTCTCCACCACCACAGACTACAGCAAGCGAATAAACGGATATATAATGTTTGTTATAAATCGGACTTTTAGAACTCATTCCTCAGTTGCCACCGGCGTGCCGCGGTATTCCTGTACGTACTATACACAAAAGAAGACACACAAAGCCTCGTTCTTTTCTTTAAAGGGTGTTTAGCAGTCACTTATGTATACATATCAAGCCACGTGTATACAGTCTCCTGAATAAGCCTTACAGCTCGGACAGGATGTATGTAACGTATAGCCAGCACCACTCTTACCTGTTATTACTTAGACTTTGTCCTGTGGAGGGAGGTCATGCGTCTTTCTCGAGTGCATTTTAACTGGAAGTTCAGGAATGATTGGGCTAACGCGAAAGCTACCGGGACAGGGGGGAAATGGGCCAGTGAAGAAAAACGAAACCGAAAAGCAAATAAAACAAGCGGTGAAAGAAGGAGTGACAACATGAGAAAGATCAGTGGGGAGGTTAGAAATAAAACAGAAAGGAAAAATGGCGGCTCTGTTTTATGGGCACATTCTACTGGATGACCAACGAGCGCATGCTAATCTCCAGATCGGCGATGCGCTTCCTCAGCTCCACTGCAACGTCCTTATCAACGTCCATGATAAGGTAACCAATGGACTTGGTAGTACCAAGGAACTGGAGCTGAATGTTGCAGCCAAGATCCACCGCAACCTTGTTGATGTCGCGCAGGGCGCCGGGGACATTTGCGTGCACATTGGTGACACGGAAGGCATTCGGGCCGATGGGTGGGGGCGCGAGCTCCGGGAAATTCACCGTGCCTGCCGTGGAGCCGGAATTGACAAACTGCGCAAGAGCAGACCCAACTTCCACACCAATAGCAGCCTGTGCCTCACAGGTGGATCCACCAACGTGCGGGGTGAGGATCACATTCGGGATCCCCTGCAGCGGTGTAACATGCTTCTGACCAGCAGAAGCTGGCTCCACGGGGTACACATCGACGGCCGCACCGGCAAGGTTTTCGGCCTTGAGTGCCTCCGCAAGTGCCTCGAGATCGACCACCGTACCACGGCTGAGATTCAGCAGGTATGCGCCCTTCTTCATCAAACCAATCTCCCGTGCACCGATCATGCCCTTCGTTGTGGGCAGCTCTGGCACGTGGAGGGTGACAAAATCAGACACAGCGAGAAGGTCGTCAAGGCTGCTCAGCTTCGTAGCGTTGCCAATCACCAGCTTGGGAACGACATCGTAAAAGATGACATTCATTCCCAATGCCTCCGCAAGAACACCCACCTGAGAACCGATGTGACCGTAACCAACAATACCCAGAGTCTTCCCGCGGACTTCGTAGCAGCCAATGTGCGTCTTGCGCCAGTCCCCGGCGTGGACCTCAGTGCTGCGCTGAGTCACCTTACGTGCCAGGCAGATGATCTCGCCAATAACGAGTTCCGCAACGCTGCGCGTGTTGGCAAACGGGGAGTTGAAGACCGCAACACCACGCTCGGTGGCGTACTCAAGGTTCACCTGGTTGGTGCCGATGCAGAAGCAGCCAATAGCAAGCAGCTTGGTAGCGTTGTCAAGCACCGCCCTCGTCACGGTGGTCTTGCTGCGAATGCCGAGGAAATTGACGTTCTTGATTTTCTCCAGGAGCTCAGCCTCCTCCATGGCGCGCGGGTACATCTCAACCACACAACCGCGTTCTTCCAACAAATCCCGCGCTGCGGGGTTCACGCCCTCGAGGAGGAGCGCGCGGTACGGAGGGTCAGAAAGCTCAAGCTTCATTTTTTATGTTCTCGCTTTTTTTTGATTAGAGGAAGATAACCAAGGAAACGTTAAATAAAATAAAAAGTAATAATACTTGGAATAGCAAGAGTAGAAAAAAAAACACTCAAAAAGGGCCAAATCAAATCTGTGAAAATCCTACTTTGCAAGAAATGCAATGTGAAAAAGAATTGGGAAGAGAGTCGGAAAAAGATACAACAAAAGTTGCCAAGAGCCTCATGAATAACTTCACATATCATTTTATCATATAATTAAACTCCCATAGAACAATAGTGACCGTAAGTTTCAATTGATACACACACGGTGTTCCTCCTTAAATACATTTAAACACATTCTTTTTTTCCTCCTGCTGGTGGTAATGTGGCGTAAATTTGTCAATAAGCGTGTAGATTAGGAACTTTTGGGAATGGCCGAGACTATTCGCCCTAGCTCCAAAGCAACTTTTGTTTGTAAGGCCTCCTGATCTTCGGGGATTGGGTAAACGCGGTCAGTATCTATCCAATCAACCAGTGCATCAAATCCCCTGTCAGGAGCGATTTGAACCCTGCGGTGCTTTGTGTCCGTATCGAGGATGCGTCCCGTAACAATGGTTGAGGTACCAAACAACAGATAGCAGCACGCAAGTCCTATCAGCTTCTTCGGGCGCCTCCACATCTCCTCGTTGATCAACAGAGGTACACCAAACATGCTAAATGGGATGAACACATACTTTGCATTGTACGTCCCCTTTTGGTTCCCCTCCTCCACGTGAATATACTCACGAATAGGTGTTGGTGATGCCAACGGTAATGATTGTTGGTTCGACGATTGTTTCTGCACCGCTGACGATTGCGCTGGTACAAGTGATTCCTGCGTCATGCTCTCCGCTTTCGGCAGATCCGTGGTTTCCAAAGAACCCAACGTTTCTGACGACGATGATTCTTCACCTGCACGCTCCCCTTTGGTTGGGGATGAAGAGCGACTTCGCTTGAGAGAAACAGCAGCGCGCGCACCAGAAGTTTGTGTAGGCGCTCCTTCAGGCTGCCCTTCTACTAGCGCAAGGAGCGATTCTTCGTCCGCAAACTCATTTCTGGGTGTATTGCCTTCTTCCGACCCTCCATTCGCACTTAAGTATGACGGTATCCATCCGAGCTCACCATCCTTCATTGCAGCCCGCATGGGATAATCCTCAAACGGCTGCGCTCCGTTCACTCTCCGTGGTAGCCGCATTTTTTCCCTGCGACCCTGGTACGAAACAAATCGAATAAAGTCAAGGAGCGGCACCAGATGCGCCTGATCGCTCGGCCTCGGAAACATCTTTGTAAACTCAGTGCTTGGCACCTGTGTCCAAGTGTATGATCGAAAGGAGAAAAAGGGACAGCATTAACAGAGAAGGCATGTGTAGATGGAGTGGAGGAGTGGGGAGTTCTCACATACCGTCACGGTCGCCAGTTGCAGAACAGGGTCCTCCATATAATTGGATTGTGACCTGTGGCCCATGAGTGATAGCACTTCGCTAGTATACTTGGTATTCACTGTTTTTCTTTTAGTTTTGCTCAGCACCACAGTGGTATGATTCACCGCCCGTTGGACGACGCCGAACAATGGCGCACCAGCTACCACGTTATCACGTACGTAAACAAACTCCAGAACGCCCGAGT
>AUXJ01001318.1:0-12028 GCA_000482205.1 Herpetomonas muscarum
TTGTGTATGCTGTGCATCTGTGCGTTTCCTTTTTCCTTTCTCTAAGGAAGAAAAGGGAGTGGGAAGTGTGGGGGAGGGAAATCGGCCTCGGCATGTCTGGAAGTTGATTTCCCTCCACCAGAAAAAACAACAAAAACAAAAACAAAGGGAACGGGGGGGGCTTAAAAATAAAACAAGGTCGGGAGGGATGGAAAAGAAGCAGGCCAGTTTTTGGCCCCCAGTCACGTGGGTGGCACCGTCACCGTTGCTGAGAGGAGGGGGAGTGTCGTGCTGGTGCTGCCCCGCTTCCCCTTCCTGCTGTTGCCGTTACTCGTCACGCTGCCGCCTCCTCCGACGGTGGTGGTGGAGGAAAAGGACGGGGAGGGCGGGGCGCCGCCGTCGACGCGACGCCCCCTCTCAGAGGCGAGGCCGCCGGCTGCCACCGATGTGTTGTTGTTCACATTCGTGGCCACGAGGGAGGGCGTGATGACCGGCGTCGAGGCCGCCTGCCGCGCGGCCGCTGACGTTTTTGCGGCCGCGGCCGCCGGCGTGTGCGGTGCGGACTTTGCGCTGGGGACGACGGAAGCTGTCTGCAGCGCGGCGGCCGGCAGCGGCGGCGTCGCCGTGGCGGTGGGCGAGGCCGTCGTCTGCCTCTGTGCGGGGAGGGGGTGGCTGCTGCTGTGATTGTTCGTGCTCATGTTGTTGCTGTGGCTGCTGTGGCTGCTGCGGCCGCTCGACAGGCGGTTCACCACGGGGGGGTGCGGCGGGATCGAGGGCGACGGCGCCGGCGAGCTGGCAGCGGTGTGTGCTCCTCCACCACCAGCGCCGACGCCGCCCCCGCTGCCGCCCGTCGCCACCGATGGCAGCGGGGGGGATGCGCTGCTGCTGTGGTTTGCGTGGCTGCCGGTCGCGCCATTGCTGTCAGGGACGCTGCCGCCAGTCCCGCCGGCCCCTCCTGCGGGGGCAGGGGAAGGGGTGCTGCTGCTGCTGTTGCCGGTGGTGGTGGGCGGCGCCAGGTTGCCGGTGGTAGGGCTGAGCTTCACGGCGGGTGGCGGGGACCCTGCGGCCGCGCCCCCGCGCTGCTGCTTCCGAAAGCTGCTGTACGCCGACCCGACCGGCAGCGACGACGACCGCACGCCGACGATTGGCGGCTGCGTCAGATTCGGCGACCCCATCGCCGACGCCGGCTCGCTGGCCGTCCCCGCCGCACCCGCCGACTGCTGCTGCTGCTGCGGAGGCGGCGAGGGCGGGGAGGGCGGGGAGGCGGCCCCTCGATAGGTACCGGTGCCGCTGGCCTCTGTTGCGTTGGGCCGTGTTGTGACTGCCGGGGCGCCGCAGAGCGGACACTCATCCACCTCCGCCGCGCACGAGACGCAGAGGCAGCTGTGGGCAACGTCGCCGTCCTTTCGCTTCGCGTGGCACGTGAACCATTGGGAGGACTGCGGCCACTTGGCGTGGCCGGTGCGGTTGCCGCAGCGCGTGCACGTGCCGCGGCTCATGCGCGCGACGACGACGCCGCGCAGCTTCGCCGCGACATCGCTGAAGATGTTGTAGAGAAGGTAGACGTCAACGTCCGACATGGCGCCGACGGCCGCGGGGTCGGGGCTGTACTGCTGAATAAGAAGCTGCCGCTGCAGCAGCCGCCGCTCGCCGGCGACGGCGTTGCGGTGAGCAATGTCGCGCTCCCGCCGCGCGCGCTGCGCCGCCGCCTCCTCATCGGCCCGCCGCTGCGCCTCCTCCCGCTCGCGGCGGAGGCGCGCCATCTCCGCCGCCTCCTCCTCCCGGTGCCGCTGCTGCCGCTCCCACTCCCTGCGCTCCTTCTGGCGCTGCCGCTCCTCCTCCTCCTCCTGCAGCTTCGCCGCCCGCGCGTACGCCGACGGTTCCATCGGCCGCGGCGGCGTTGAGCCCATCGCCGGCGCCGCGTCGTCCGTCGCCCCGCCGTCGTCCGCAGCGGCGCGGCGCTCGCCCATCTTCGACGCAATTTTCTTCTCCAGCCGCTCCCACTCCGCACGCAGCGGCACCCTCTGCCCGCCCCCTGTGCCTGCGCTTGTGTTTGTGTTTCTTTTGCTGCTGCCGCCTGCGGTGGTGCTGCTGCTGGGTCCTGCCGTCGACTTACCCGCACCAGCAGACGACTCCTCCTGCTGCTGTTGTTGTTGTTGTTGTTGTTGGGGTGGTGGTGGTGGTGGTGGTGGCGTCGCCGAGTCCGACGACGCGGGCGGGGGGGTGGGCGACCCGCTGCTGCTGCCCTCCGCCGCCCACCCGGGCGCCTTGCCGCCCATGTGCCGCTCGTACATCTTCTTGAATGCGTCCGCGACGCCCTCGCCCTCCGCCCAGTCCGACTTGCGGCTCGCGCGCTTCTTCGCCTCGGCGGTGTTGTCGTTAGGGCTGTAGTATCCGCTGGCGGGGGGGCGCTGGCCGTGCGCGCGGCGCCAGCGCTGCTCCGTGCGGCGGTGATTCGTCGCGGCGCTGGCCCACCCGCCCGGCGCCATGTCGGAGAAGAGCTCCGCCTCCGTCATGAGCGGCTCCTCCTCGCGGGGCGCGGCGGTCTGGTGGAAGCCGCGCGCGCCGCTCGACGACGCGCCGCCGCCGCCGTAAGACGAGGAGGTCGAGGGCCCCGCCTGGTGGCGCGGCCCCCCGTCGACGCCGCCGTAGCGCTTGAAGTGCGCCTGGATCGCCTCGTACGCGGCGTTGACGCGTTTGAAGGCGTCGGCGCCGTTGGGGTTGCGGTCGGGGTGGTAGTCAAGAGCCTTCTGGCGGTACGCGCGCTTCACCTCGTCGCTGGAGCAGCCCCGCTGCAGGCCCAGCACACGGAAGTGCACGTCCATCGCTATCACACACACGCACACACCCAGAGAGAGAGAAAGGAGAAGGAGAGAAAGTGTATGTGTATGTGTGAGAGACACAATGGAGCAAGAGCGAGCGCACGCAGAGCTGCTGACTATGTCTGAAAGAAAGGAGACCGTGTGTGATTGCGCGTGTCCGTATTCCTTGCACTGCGTACCTGCTGCTTGGATATGTGTGTGTGTGTGTGATATATATTTATATATTTTTTTTCTCTTCCACCCCACTGCTCTCCGCGTGTGATACTTATACTTTCTCGTACCTATTCGGATGCGTGTGTGTGTGTGCGTACGTATCCGTATGCGACCAAGTATGTGCTCAAAAAAGGTTTTTTTTGGTTGTGTGTGTGTGTGTGTGTGTGTGTGTTGCTGCTATTATTGTTGCTTGTTTGCTTGTTTGTTTGTTTGTTTGTTTTTTGCTACTTTCCCATCAACTGCGCTCGCAAAAAAAAGGAGAATACGATTGCTACATGTGGCGCGGTGGAATGGATCGGTCAAAAATAGAGGATGAGAAGATGAGAAGATAGGGGGGGGGGGGACATGGTTGAACAATAGCGAGAATAATAATAATATTGACGTTATTGTCTTCGGGTGTTTCCTCTTCTTTCCTCTTTTCTTTTTTCTTTTCTGCCTCGCCCCGCGTAGAGGTGCGTTCGATGGCGAAAGGGGGGCCGTGGTGGGAGTCGCATTACCCGTTGTCGGCAGTATTGTTTTTTTTTCGGCTCTCCTTCATCATTTCTGGTGTGTTGCCGCCCCACGCAGTGCCTCCGCCACCACCACAAGGAGTCCACGTATTTCTCTTTTTTTTGAGACTCTCATCGCCCGATTATACAAGCGCAGCGACTGCGCCTCCCGCATCGTTCTCTGAGTTTATTTTCTACTTCTTTTTTTATTTTCTTTCCAATAAGCGTTGATTTACTTATCGATAGATGTGTACGTGCATAGAAGGTGGTGAGGGGAGGGGGGGTATATCCTCCATACGCCCCCCTCCCCTCACCCCAATCCCTCCATCCCACCACCACCACAACAACAACTAGAGCATGAAGCAACCGCAGGTTCCGGGGGGGGGGAGGGGACTTTTCTTTTTTTTATAGCTGCTGCGTGCTGAGGATGAAGTGGTCGACCTCCCGCCCCGTCATTGTCCTCCCGCGGCGCACCATCGTCCGCAGCACCGCCGCCAGCGCCGTGTCGCTGAAGCCCAACGCCGCGGCGCTGCTGCGGCTCGACCCGGACGCACCGCCCGTCACCGCCGCGATCGCCGCCGCTGCGCAAAAGGCCCCGGAGGCGTCGCTGTCGCCGGTGTTGTTGCTGTTGCTGCTGTTGCTGGCCGAGTGGTGGTAGGTGTTCCGCACCCACACGGTGAAGCGCTCGAGGTATTCGGGGTGGAGGAGGGCGCTCTCGGGCACGAGCAGCGGCGGCCCCTCCGCTGCAGAGGAGGAGGAGGAGGCGTACGCGGGGAAGGCGCGGGCGAGGGCGCCGCGGAGGGTGTTGTTGCCGCGGCCAATGAGATGCAGCACGGCCCCCGGCGGGGGCATTTCGGCGTACCACACCCGGTACTTGTGCACGAGCGCGCGGCTCGCGACGAACAGGCTGCGACAGGAGAGAAGGCGCAGCAGCTCGTACATGATGAAGGTGCGGCGGTGCAGCACCGGACGCAGCGCCGCGAGAATCGCGTCGAGAAGGGCATCGGATACGCGCACGAGGGCGGCGCGGGCCGCCGCCGTCGCGGCTGAGCGAACAGCCGCCAGCGAAGCCTCGCCCCCCGCCTCTGTCCTGTCGTCCCGCAGCGGCCCCTCGCGCTGCTGCCCCTGCCTAGCGTCATCGTCGGCGGCGGCGGCGGCGGCGCATGTGAGCGCGCTCCTCGCCGCGATCAGCCGCCGGAGGTGTCGCTCGCACTGCAGCGCTGCACTCGGCATCTGCGGCGCCACCTCCGCTGCCATCGCGTCGAGGGCGGTCTCAAATACAACGCGCCAGCCGCCGCTGCCGCTGACGGCTCTGTCCCTGTCGAGACGTGATGTGCCGTCCTCCTCGTCCCCCTCCCCATCCACGGCAGCGGGGGCGGCGTACTTGCGCACGATACGGTCCAGCCGCCGCGCCAGTGCGGTCGTCGCCGTCTCTGCGAGGGCGCGGGCGGGCGGCAGCATGCGCTGCTCGTACGGCCGCCCCCGCGGGGTGACGCCGACCACCACAATCTCCTCAAGAACGGCCAAATCCGTCTGCGTGGCATCGCCGTCGGCGACGGTGCCAGTCAGGCGAAGATCCACATCCTGCGTCAAGTAGGCGTTCACGCCACCAACAGCACCACCTCCCCCAGCAGCGGTGCCGGTAGAACTGCTGCCCGCTTGCTGCTCCACGAGCGCCGCTGGAGGTGCTGCTGATGGTGCAGGGCTGCTGCTGCTGCTGCCTCCACTCGCGGGTGGGGCGGTGTTGGCCAGTAAGAGGCGCTCGAGGAAGTCGCTTATGCGCCCAGCGCACGGCGACAGCTGCGCGAATTGCACCTCCAACCGGCAGCACCAATGGCAGATGCACGGCGCGGCATCCGCACTGCCACCCCTCGCAGAGCAACGGACACTCCCGTCGGGGTGGGTCCGCTGCTGCCGCTCCTCGCGGTGCCGAGCGAGGCGCGCGGCGATGAGAACAGCGGCCGCGCGCATCGTGCGTGGAGGGGCAGCAGCGACCCCGGGGGCTGCGGCTGCTGCGGCTGCGGCTGCTGCCAGGGGGCGGTGCGGGTCGTGGGGGGTGGGGGGTACGCTGTACGTCCGCTGCGCCCGCACCGCCACCTCTCCCCGCAGCCCCTCCGTGTCGGTGGTGTAGCCGACGCCGCCGGAGGACGCCCACTCCACCACCGCACCGGCGTCCTCAACGAGCCGCAGCGAGGACGACCGCCCGGAGGCAGAGGAGGCGCTGGACCCGTCAGAATCGCTGGAAGAAACAGACGGGCTCCGGCGCACGGCGGATGTGGCCGGGAGCGGCGGCGGCTGGGGCGCGGCCGGGACCCCGAGGCCACCCCACAGGTGCTCCCTGTGCACCGCTCGAAGGTGCACGGGCAGCGGCACCGCCGGCGTGGTGGGCGTGGGGGGGGCTGTCGTCGACCGGCCCGTGCACGGCACCACCTGCTGGACAAAATCGTACAGCGGGAAGGAGCGGGGGAGCAGTGGCACAACAGTGCAGAGCCGCACCCCTTCCAGCACGTCGAAGCGCGCGTCGGCGTCGCCGCCAGTGCCGCCGCGGCCCCCACCCGCCTCGACGGCCTTCTCGTCGATAAGAACAACACGACGTCGGCGCCGGGGCGGCTCCTCCTCGTCATACTCCCCCTCCCCTCCTCTCTCAGTCTTTATCGCGTGCTGCCCTGGGGAGCTACGAGACGGGCCCGTGCACTCGGCGCTGTCCGCCACGTACCGCACACGGGCGATACTGGAGGTGCACAGCGCCTCGTAGGTGGGGCCATCTGCGTCAAGAAACACCCGCTGCAGGACGGAGCCGCACGACGCCGGGGACGGCGCAGACGGAACGTCCATCGCCTCGACTAGAGGTTAGCAAATACAGAAGAAAACAGACGAGAGGAAGGAAAACACAGAACGGTTGAACAATGAAAGAATGCGGGAAAAAGAGGGGGAGGGTAGGGGTGGTGAGAAGTAAAGAGAGTTGCTGCTCCTCGATAGTTCAATGCAACAGCTTCTCTTTGGCGGCTCTCCCTCCCTCTCGATCACTCTCTCCTACTCCTCTTTTTATTTGTTTCTAGTTCTCTGTATTATTTCTATTGTGCTCCCCTCTGAACCTCAACGATTGCGTCTGAGTGTATTCCCTTTCTTTATATTGTTTTCCTTTGTGTGGGGGCGCGTGCAGGCACAGCAACACACACGCCCCTTCTTTCGTATCTATATATATTGTGTTTTCTTATTTGTGCGGGGGTTGTTGGAAAGGGGATAGTCTCAGACATTCCAAAAGTGAGGAGCGGTACGTGCGCTCGTATATACGTGAATAGAGAGAGGGGGGGAAATATAAGCACTCAACGAAGAGAATATCGCGGGAAGGTGAATAATTAACATGCAAATCAATTCCACACAGCCCTTCAGCCTCTCCAGTACAAAAAAAGGGGGGGCGAGAAGGCGCGTGAGCGACATCGCTGCCATCATGTAGGATGTTGTGTGTGTGTGTGTGTGTGGACAGAGAATTGTCCCTCGCAAGCGCTGCGTTCCCCTCCTGCAGTGATACTTTGCGTTGAGTTTGCGGCAACCTCTCCTACACGTCTTACTCTACCATATAACCACACACACACGCCTTAAAATACGAACACGCACGCACGCACGGCGACGAGCAGATTCGCCCTGCATGGTATCTTTTTCCTTCCGTTTAGTTTTGGGTTTTTGTTGGATGTTGTTGTGGGAGTACACGTACACACCGCGGTGTGCCAGTCCACGCCGCCTGCAAATCAACGAGTGCTAAAAGGAGGGAAAGTCTCAGAAGAGAGACGTACAGGGGTCGAACGCGGATGAAAGAGAGAACAGACGAGATACGAGATTACGGGCTCCCCTCCAAATGCTCCGATGCACTCGACGGCAGGCCTGGTGCGGCACACACCGGACACTATCGATACAAGAAAGATAAATAAAAAGCAACTAAATACGCACAAAGCTCTCCGTAGCGGCAGACAGAAGTGCAGAAGAGAGACGGGCCCACATGCGTGCGCGCGTGTGTGTGTGTGCGTGTGTGTGTGTGTGTGTTGTTTATGTTGTTTTTGTGTCCCTCCTCTCCCTCTTCTTGTTGTTTGATACAAAGGAAAGAAAAAGGCCAAACGAGTGGGTTCGAGAAATACTAACGTGCGTGGTGTGTGTGTATGTGTGTGTCGAGTGCATGCAGTCCATGTGAGGGTGTGTGTGTGTGACGAAAGAGGAACTCGAATGAAACAAAACAAATTGAAAAAAGAATAAAGCAAAAAAGACGACGACAAACACTTTGAACACACGCACACACACACAGGACGCCAGAGCACAGACACGCATACACATGTACGCGCCAACACAACACCACCTCCGGGGGAGGGTGGGGAGACGGGAAACGAGGGAGAAAAATCTGCCGACCCGGTGCCCACTACTGGGGACTCTTTTTCTTCTTCGCAAAAGAAAGGGAAAGAAAGAGGGACGCTAATAAAAAAAAAAAAGACTCGCAGGCGACGGCACCAACAATCAAAAAGCGGGCAGACCACTATGCTCTCTCTCTCTTTCTCTCTCTCTCTGCACGCGCACTTGCCTTCTTTTCCTTCTTTTTTTTCCGTTTTACGGCTTCTTCGGAGTCTGCGCGCTACCACCGTCCTTCTTCATGGGAGGGCACCCCGTCGGCAGCCCCGGCGTCGCGCCCTTTGGTGCGCCTGCGGTGTCCCCGAACAGCTTCTTGTGCCGCGCCATCGCCTCCTTGAAGGATTGCTCGTTGACTGCGTTCAGCGCGGCCTCGGCCTCGTGCTGCACCTTTGCGTCCTCTGCGGCGTACTTGGCGTACGGCGCCTCCTTTGGCGTGTCCTCGTAGTGGGAGGCCGGGTGGACAGGCGGGCGGCCCTCATTGTCCTCAAACCGGATGCCGTCGTTGAACGTGACCTGGTACGGCAGCGGCTCGCCGGGCTGCCGGTTCGAGGTCCAGAGGTGGCGCCACTCGGCCCGCGGCCCGTCGCGCGGCTCCACATACTCGCCGGCCTGCACGAGGTCGTAGTCAGGGTCCTCGGAGGGGTCCGTCTCCTTCCCCTCGCGGATCTGGTCGCGGAAGCGGGCCTTCGCGCGCTCCACCGCGCCCTTGAAGTCCTGCGCACGGATCTTGCCCGGGTAGGAGAAGGGCTCCTGCACCACCTCCGTCCGCTTCACCATCTCCCACTCCTTGTCCTCCTCCTCCATGATGCGCCGCAGCACCTCCTCCTCCTCGTCGTCGCAGCGCAGCAGGTGGCCCTGCTTGAAGCCGTAGCACTCGGCCCTGCCGTGGTGGTCCTGCGTCGCGACGTGGATGTGCGCGAAGGGGTAGCGCGGGTAGGCCTCCCACTTGCCGGTGGGGCCCATGAAGTCGTAGTTGTACTTGTAGCGGAAGGTGCGGTTGCCGTGCTCGTCGACGCTCTCCTCCCAGTTCAGCAGCGTCTGCGGCGGGCGCGGGAACATCTCGAGCGGGTCGTCGGGGTTCTTCGGCTGCCAGTCCTTGATCCGCAGCAGCTCGTCAGCCTCCATGTACCAGTGACCGACAATGTCAGACGAGACGTTGGCCATGTGCCAGCGGAAGGGCGACGTGTTCTTTGTGTTGTAGAGCAGCGGGTCGCAGTAGGAGCCGGGCACCATCCCGTACGCCGACAGCGGCGCGAAGCACACCTGCTCGAGGCGCTGCTGGTGAAGATAGCCCTCCGTCGCCGGAGACGTCCACTCCTCGTCCCACGTGTACATGACCCACGCGCGGTGACGGATCTGCCGCCAGAGCCGCAGCAGGCGGCCCGGCTTCACATTCTTGAAGGTTGTCGGCGGCGCGTTCGGGTCGTCCTCCTCAGCCGCCCACACACGCAGCAGCGGCGTCGTGCGGAGAAGCTTGCTCGAGGTGCAGCGGAACATGGAGATAAAATAAAGAGATCGGGTGGGAAGGGGGGGGTTGCTATACTTCCAGTTTTTCTCTTTTTTCTTTTTTTCTATAACGACAGTAAGTGGCGTTTCTTTCCTCTTCTCTTCTCTTCGTACTTTCCCCCAGTGTCAAGGAGCTGAGGGGAAGGGAAAAAAAGAAAATTGAGAGCTCAACGAGGAGATAATCGTGTAAATGCTAAGTGACGCTAAGGTGTGTGAAAAAGAAAATCCACAATAGATAAATATATATTGCTTTCTTACCTGTGGCTTTCCTTTGCTTGAACTTTCCTAATTTCTACAACAAATGTTTCTATCTCTCTGCGTATGTGTGTGTGTGTGTGTGAAAGAGGGAAAAAGGTACACTTGGGGCGGGACGGGGAGCTATTCCGCGTCAATACCACCTCCTGTGTATTCAACTTCTTTCTTCCTTATTATTGCTATCTTCTTTTTTCTTTCTTTCTCTGCTTCTTCCAGTTGAACTCCACACGCGCCGTCAGAGGTGGTGGTGTACGAACTACCGTTAAGGAGCTGCATGCCAGTTGCACAAGAAATCCCAGAAAAGGGGGAGAACCAGGTACAAAGGAAAGGAGGAAATTGATACATAACATGCTCCGTCATGCAAATATGTGCGTATATATATATATATATATATATGTGTGTGTGTGTGAGGGAGAGAGAGGAAATACAGATGCTAATACAGCTCGAGATCCTTCTCGGCACCCTCAAGCACACTCCGGCGACCACAGTGTGTGCAGCAGTGGTGAATCCCTTTCGCCACCTGGATACGTTAACCGATCCTTTTTTTATAATAATTAGCACCGCTTTGCTACTTCTCTATTATTCAAAACATACGCGTGTAGTGTGTGTGCTGTCTTTTTTTTATTTATTAATCTATGACTCAAGTAGGGTGGGGGAGTGGAGGGGAAGGACATTTCAAATGCGGATGCCCCCCCCCCCCTCCCCCCCCGCCGCCCCGCTTCTTATGCTGCCTCTATGTGTGATTGGATAGTGTGTGTATTTATATTTATATTTATATTTCCGTGTGTGTGTGTGTGTGCTCCTTTACTTTTGGCCCGACGAGGACGGCGGGGAGGGCGCCATCTTTGCAAACATAGAGAAGAGCGTCGGTGTGCCCTTTGGCCGCCCCGCCTTCTCCAACCGCCGCACCGCAGCGCTTTTCAGCGACGGCGCCGGCGGCCCCTTCTCCCCCACGGAGGCGCTGCCCGCAGCAGCGGTGGCGGGTTGCGACGGTGCTGCTGTTGCGCCTGTCACCGCCGTCGCCGTCTCCGAGGGGGTGCCGCCGCCGCACGCCTCGAGGAGGGCGGCAGAGAGCGATTCCGGGGCGTACTCCGCGACAAGACTCACGACGACGGCGACGGGGACATTTTCCGGCGCCACAGCAGCGGCGGCGGCGGACCCCCCGCCGATGGTGTCGAGCTGCAGCAGCCGGTGGAGGGCGCCGCAGCGCCGGACAGCCCCCACGCGGGCCGCCAGCCACCGCACAGCCCTCTCCTGCGAGAAGCGGTAATATGCCGTGCCGCCCACCTCCCTCACCTCGCAGAGCGGCTCGAGGCAGCGGCGCGACCGCAGCGCCCGCCACACGGGCGCCAGCGCGGGCACCGCCGCAGCAGCAGCGGCCCACCCCTCCCACGACGGAGGAGAGGAGGAGGAGCCGCCTCCAATCGCCCCTGTGGAAGAAGGGCGTGGCCGCTTGCCGCCGATCGCATACGCGTCGCCCTCGTCGTCGCCGGCGTCGTCGTCGCGCGCTGCTGCTGTGGTGGAGGCAAAAAGCTCCTCCGCTGGCACGAAGCGCCCCGGCTGCTGCGGCGAGGACGCTGCCTGCTGCACGAGCGCGCTGAGGGCGAAGAAGCTCAGGTGGATGGGCGTACCGACCATGACGCGGTCACACGGCAGCACCTCCTCCACCGCCGCAGCCCCACCGCCGCCCCTGGCGCGGCTGCTGTACTGCAGAAACCACGTCTGGGCGTAGCCGCCGGGCGGCCCCTGCAACTGCACCTCGTACAGAAGGGCGTTGAGGGGGGTGCTGCCGCCAGCCGTCTGCGGCGGCTCTGCTGCGGTTGCGCAGAGGAAGAGGCACGGCCGGCCGTGCCGTGGGTGGGGCAGGCGCAGCAGCAGACACGGCAGGCGACGGCCCGCCGCAGCTCCGCCACCCCCCGCACCGGCCCCGGGGCTGCAGCCCTGCGCCGCCGCCCCTCCACCACCAGCAGCGGCGGTGAGATCCACGGCGCCGCTGCCGCGCAGCAGCTGAGACGGAAGGACGGCCACCCGCCGGCGGTGGGGGCCGACGGGGGAAGCTGCCGTTGTATCGTCGGCAACGTACACGTACCCGCCGTGCTGTTGCTGCTGCCGCTGCTGCTGCTGCTGCTGCTGCTGCTGGATGTGCCCTCCGCTGATGAAAGAAACACCACCGTCGTCTTCGTCGTCGTCGTCGATGTTGCCGCCATTGCTGTTAGCGCTGCCGCTGCGCACCGCCACGACGTCGTCCTGCCAGTCCAGCCGGCGGGTGGGGTCCATTTGGGGGGATTGACTAAATTATGAAACGGTGTCCTTCTATATATATATATATAGAGAGAGAGAGAGGAAGGGGGGACTATGATCTATTAATGT
>AUXJ01001319.1:0-10786 GCA_000482205.1 Herpetomonas muscarum
GCTGGGAAAGAAGGGAGCCGCAGAGTTCAGCGAGCTTATGGGTTGATGCACCGTCGTATATTAAATCCGCTTTAATAATAATTTCTTCATTGAACAACAGAGTCCACGAAAGGAAGGAGGGTTTCTCCAGTGCCGCAGGGGTGACAGTCATTGGCAGGAACCAAGATAGCAGTCTCGAATGCCGATGCGGGCACGTGCGGTAATACGGGCGTTTAGTTTGGAGGAGACGGTCTTCAATCGCAGTGAAGGAAAGAAGATGTAGACTGGAGAAACCATTCACTCACGTGGAGGAGGAGGAGGAAAATAACGATTTATCATCACATCGGATGTTATGTCGCGAATGTTCGTTGCAATCTTGTGGAATTATCTCCCTCTGTCTCTCTTCTCCACCCTTACTGTGGCGTTTGTCACGCATTTGGTGTGAATGGGCATGTTCGTAAGCAATAGCGACTCCTTGGTTATACGATATATACACGCATCAGGCCTCAGTCTTTTCAAGGCTTTGCACATTTTATTCCTCCATTTTCTGCAGTTCTGCTTGACAGCCGTTGACACGCACGAGACCACGTTAGAACGCTATTCCCGTCCAGCGTCATATCGGCTTAATTTGATCTGCGTTCATATATATATTCACATTCAACTTTGACGGATTTCGTTTCCTTTTTTCCCTTTCCAATGACCACCCGTGTCGCTCTTGTCACCGGTGGGGCCAAGCGGATCGGCCAGGGCATCGTGCTCCGTCTTCACGCCGATGGCTACCGCGTATGCATCCACTGCCATCAGAGCCGGACGGAGGCGGACGCGCTCGCCGCCCAGCTCAACGCGCAGCGCCCCGACAGTGCCTTTGTGTGCGTGGAGAGTCTCTCAGATGACGCGCGCGGGGCGGGGTCAACCCTGGGCAGCCGCTGCCGCCGGCTGATCGACACGTGCTACGGCCACTATGGGCGGTGCGATGTACTGGTGAACAACGCCTCTGCGTACATTGCAACACCACTGCTGGCGGAGGCGCCCGAGGAGGCTGAGGACGCGGGCCGCGGCCTCACCCCGCGGTTGGAGGAGGATGCTCAGAGTCTGTTCGGCTCCAACGCGATGGCCCCGTTCTACCTCATCCGCGCTTTTGCACGCACCGCGGTGGCATCCCGCAAGACGGCCGGCGTCCCCGCTGCGGAAAACCCCGTGTGTGTCGTGAACCTCGTGGACTCCATGGCTGACCAGCCACTGGAGAACTTCACCGTGTACACCATGGCAAAGCACGCTCTTGAGGGCCTCACCAAGTCGGCCGCTGCCGAGCTCGCGCGGGAGAATATCCGCGTCAACGCCGTGGGCCCCGGCCTTTGCGTGATGCCGCCCGTCTTCTCCGAGGAGGAGAAGGCTGTCTACCGCAACAAGGTGCCACTTGGCCGCCGCGAAGGCAGCGTCGAGGACATCGCCGCCGCGGTGAGCTTCCTCATCTCGACTGACGCCTCCTACATTACGGGGACGACGATTAACGTGGATGGCGGCTGGAGCCTCACCCGGGCCTAGTGCCCGAGTATGTGAGGAGCTGGCCACCGAATAAACCCACTATTTTACCTTTCCCTTTTTTTGATTCAGTACAGTGTTGTAAACCACTAAGACCGAATGGAAAGCTACACAAGAAGAGAATCTACGCGAAAATGAGCGAGACCTGGATTCAGCAGATGGTAAAATATATATGTGTATACTGGTATATACAGATGCGTTGTCACGCCCCACTACACGCAACTGCTGCCCTGGTTACCTATCATGTCCTGTTGCTTGTCCACTCGACTGAAATTATCTCTGCTTCACCATGTTATTCCTTCTTATCCATCTCTAGCAGTGCAGCACCGACACTGGAACAGGTAACAAGAGCACACAGCAGAACTATACGCCGTCGTGCTGCCTCCTCCAGCAAAGAATTAGAAAACAAAACCTTTTCAATAGTGCCAGTTCGTGGCCTGGGCATAGCTCCAAATAAACAATGCAAGGAGGAAGGAAGGTGCGAAAGGATGCCACGGCCACAACCAGTGCAGCCCCTGCGGGGCAGCCTGGTGTGTTGCGCACCCTAGACCTCTACCCGCTGGCAACCACATCGGGCAAGGACACGAAGGCCCGCACGCAGACCCGCAACTATAGCACGACAACAGGCACGGCACCGGCGGCGCAGGCCACGCGCTCCGTACCCAGGATGCCAGCCGTTGGGCACGACGCATCCCCCGCAAGGGCGTCGTCAGTCACCAGTGGCAGCACCGACAACGTTGCCCTCCCGGACATTGACACCTACCTCAGCAGCCAGCAGCAGCTCAACCAGCGCGTCGCGACGGAGCTGACGGGGCGCCTCGCGGCCGTCCTCCACGCGCGGCTGCAGGCCCGGATGCGCGCAGCCGCCGAGCAGGAGGTGGAGAGGCGTGCCGGCCTCCCGCCGCAGGCCGCGCGCAGCACGCAGGCGGCCGCTGCAGCAGCGGAGTGGGAGGCGGCGCCAGCCACAGCGCCAAAGGAGGTGCCGCCGACGTCCTCCTACACGGTGCCTGCCGCGGCTGCCACTCGCAGCACCGCCAGCGAGGCGGCGGAGGGCGGCAACCTCACCGACGGCGTGTTCACGTGCACCTCACGGCCGCCGCGCCCATCCGCCAGCGTCACCGCCACACTGACGTCACCTGCGCCGCCGCCACCGCGAGCTGTCGCCGTCTCCGCGCGCGAGGCCCCGCGGAGGCGGAAGGCGGCGGACAGCGGCGACTGCCTCGTTGTCACACCCATGGACACGCCGGGGCGGTGGGACCCCGGCGAGCCGCCTGTCGAGGAGGAGGAGCCGCGCCCCGACTACAGCGCCATCGACCTTGTGCGCGTGGTGCGGCTGCGCGCTGTGCCAAAGCACAACCGTGGCGTCTACGCGTGGCAGGTGGTTCGGCCCTTCACGACTCGCAGTGGCAACATGATCGTCGGCGGCCGGTCACCCAGCGGGCGGCGCGTGCGGCCCGGGGCGTGGGGCGCGCTGTACGAACGGCGTGACCAGAGCGCGGGCAGCAGAGAGGGCTACACGGACCGGTCGCGCCGCCACGACCCCATCACCGGCCTCGCTGGCACTGGATGGGTGGC
Source organism: Herpetomonas muscarum (assembly GCA_000482205.1). Classification (NCBI taxonomy): domain Eukaryota; phylum Euglenozoa; class Kinetoplastea; order Trypanosomatida; family Trypanosomatidae; genus Herpetomonas; species Herpetomonas muscarum. Next base: position 3,097 of record AUXJ01001319.1, read on the forward strand.
GCAGTACCAGGCGGAGCAGGCGCGGCGCGGAGGACCCAGCAGCGACGGCGGCACGATCGTCATGCGCACGTTCGACACAGACGGCCTCACGTTTTTTCAGTGGGGCCGCGGCGCGACGGGCGTCGAAGGAGTCGGCTCCGGCGCCGGCGGCTTTGATGCGACGCTGCTGTCTGCGCTGGGGCGTGGGGGACGTCTCGAGTTTGCGGATTCGGAGGAGGACATTGATAAGATCATCGACCACGTCGTGGCGCAGCGCTACGGCCGCCCCCTCACAAAGGAGGAGCGGGCGCGCGCAAAGGAAATGCTTCGGGCGCACCGCAAGGCAGCGATGGAGAGCACTGTCGGCGCGGGCCACGATGGGACATATGGCGGCACCGGCGCCGCTGGTAGCGTCATCCCTGTCGGCCGTCGCAGCGCCCGCGAGGGCTCGTTCCGCAGCGGCGGGTCGTCGCTGTACTCCGCAAGCGGCCGCCCCGAGTCGGGCTTCTTTGGCGGCACGATGCGCAGTGATGGGGCGACGCCCGACGGCCACGGTCCCAACTGGGGGCACTTCGCCATCCCCGGCGCGGACGACGGCAATGCGCACTCGTGGCGCACCGGCAACAGCGCTGGCTCCCCAATGAGCCGCCACGGCGTCTCCAGCACGCACATGCCCGGCTTCGGCAGCGGCACCGTATACTCGGTGCCCCCGCCGGACGTCGACTCGTCCACTTCCTACGGCTCTGGCCACCGCGCCTTCGGTAGGGGCGACAGGGGCACCAGCGCCGGCAGCAGCGCCGGCGGGCGGCGCCCAATCGACGGTAGCGCTCACACACTCGAATTTGCCGACCAGGACCCGCTCGGGCAGACCAGCGGCTCCCACGTCCACAGCCGACCCACATCCTCGTCGCGGCAGCGGGTGGGGGTTGTGGTCGTCATTGATGGCGAGGGCACAGCATCCCAGCCCGGCTCCGGGTCAGGCGCTTCCCCCATCATTGGCGAACTGCGCGGCCTCGACAGCAGCAGCGAGGCCGGTGCGGCAAACAGCTCGAGTCGCGGTAGCACAGCTGGGTCCCGCGGGGCGGGCGGCATGAACTCCGCTTCTTCAGAGGGCGGCGGGTCTGGGAGGCTCGGAAGCTCGCAGCGAAAGGGAAAGCGCGCTCGTCGCATGCGGCGTCGCGCCGACGGCACGTTGGAGCTCTGCAGCGACGACGGCGAGGACGACGACGACAAGCGGCTCGACATGTTTCTGGCCCACTTTCCCGAATCGCAGGAGCATGTGCGGTTGCGGCGGCAGGCAAACAACATCCTTGCCGGGCTCGAGGGCTTCGGCGACGACGACGGCGGCTTGTCCATGCCGGACTTTGACGACTCCCGCGACCTGTGGGGCCACTCCATGACCAGCGCTGGTGAATCCCCCAAGGGACCAAGGAAGAAGCGCAAGGATAGCGAGACGCCGGTGCGGGGCTTCTCCCTCAATGAGGACAACCTCCGCGAGAAGTTTCGGAAGGAGGCTCTTGTCCACCACGCCGACCTCGTCGCGGTCCGCGACTCTCTCAAGAAGGAAGTGGCCTACCAGAACGCCCTCCGGGAGGCGTTCACCACCGACATCCACAACCTCTCCAGCAACAAGACTGGCAGCCGCTTCGCGGTGGAGCTGACGCGGGAGGTGAACCAGTTCGCCAAGGAGCACCACCTCTCACTGCGCCAGATTCTGCAGAACGACGCACTGATGGAGGACGACATTGAGGAGGTTGCGGAGGGCTTCCTCAACCGCTTCTGGAAGGGGAAGGCTGACACGACCGAGGTGGCGTGTCAGGTGACGGACGAGGACCTCGGCTACGTTGACGAGGGCGTGCGGTCGGTCGAAGCGCACATGCAAGACCTGTACTATCACGAGCACGGCCTCCTCACGGCCATTCGCCTGGCCACTGTCGCGGTGGCCAACATGATGAGCTTTCACTCGTCCCTCGAGCTGGAGTCGACGTGCAGGGAGTGTTTCTTCCTGTTCGACCGCCCCCGCACCCTCTGGCCATGCGGACACACCTTCTGTCAACAGTGCCTCGCTGGGATGTACAACAAGCGGGACGAGTTGATCTGCGGTGAATGTGGCTCCGTGTGCGAGGTTGGCTACACCCCCAACCTGTCGCTCGAACTCATCGCCAACTACCAACTTGTGCAGGGAGTGGAATCACCATCCAAGGAGAAGGAGTCCGGCAACTCGGCGTCGCCAACGCAGACAATCGAGAGTGTCTTGCGGAACTTGCTGTCGGATTTGGCGGCCACGCAGCGCAGCTGCAGCAGCCAGGGCATGAACAGTATGAATGGCATGCTCCCAGTATCGCGCGTTCAGGCGTGATAACTGCCCTCCGTGTATGTACGACATCCCCTCCTTTTTTAGTCCGTTTATATTTATATATTGGCATCCACTCTTTCACGCTGGCCTTCCTCTCCTGATTATATTCTTCTCCTACATGCCTTATCAATGTACGCGATATGTAAAGTACTCAAACGGCCATTTGCGTCTTTGTTCTCCTTTTGCTTTCTCTCTCTCCCACTCTTTTCTGTTCTTTCTGTACTGAAAGCCCTCTACCTCCCTGTCGTCTTACGCAAACACCATGTCCACTTTGCGGGGGGCGGATTGGTGTGTATGCGACTCCGACTCTGAACAAACGTGTTGATATGCAGTGAACTATATGCGTACCTTTCCCTCGAGTATTGCCGCTGGTGCAATTTAACGTTTAACTCACGCTACAGGGAATTATGGTACCCCTGATGTTATGCGCCTCCGCGAGGCTACCCTTGTAGGTGCTTCCGCCTGCAACACTCACCCGACTGAACTCAGTTTTATCTCACTCGTTTTTCTTTTCCTCATCACAACTTTTTCTCCCGTACTAAAAGCACAATCTTCGGAAGTACATATACGACCTCGAGGCGGTAGATCTCGCCACTAGAACGATGAAGTTCAGAGCAAAGCTGAGGGAGCCCCGTACGCTCCTCGGTGCCCTCCAAATTTGCCGCAGCAACCAGTGTGGCTGCATTCTTAGGCTTCAAGAAGAACGAACGCGGGTTCTCACCACGTTGGGGATGCTTGACGGGGTCCAGGTGTGGATAGCCTGTCGAACCGAATTTCTCTTCTCCGATTTTCGCTGCACCTCGAACTACGAGGAGCAGTCGATCACGTGCGAGATCCTTAGCTTGCCGCAGCTCATGCACATTCTCAAACAGGCGGATGCGCGTCAGAGCAGCAACGCGGCGAACGTGACAATTGTTCGCCTGGGCATGAAAGGTAGCATCCCCTATCTCAAGCTGACCATGCAGGGCAGCGCACAGGGCCTCCCCGACGTCACCTACGACGTCCCCGTGCGCATCCTCAGTGACCGCGAGATTCTGGAAACAAGGGCACCGCCTCTTGAGGACGATCACGTACAGGTGGTAATTCCGAGTATCCCGGAGTTGTCCACCTTCATGGACAAACTCAAGACATCCGCCTGCCATTCAGTGACGTTTATGGCAGAGGGCTACAGTGCATTACTCTCCGGGAGCAGCGCACACGGCGGCCGTGAAAGCGGGCAGAAGCGTTCGCGGGACTCGAACCCGCTTGCGCCGCGCTTGGCGACATTTCAGGTCTACGCCGAGAACCACCGCGCGAGCTTTTCGCTAAAGTACGACGCGGTGGAGATGGTGCCGAAGCTCCCACCAAATAATGACCTCAGAGACGAGGATACCCCCCAAAAGGACAATGAGGAGGACGACGATGAGGGTAGTGACGCGTCCCGCGCTGCAACGGTGACGGTGAAGGTGAGGGAATTTGCCCGCTTCTTTGCCGCCATCAAGGAGATCAACCCCACCCGCGCGAGCCTCTTCTTGATCGACCGACGCTCACTCGTGCTTCGTGTCCAGGCGGTCGGCCCGACCATCATGGTCGCCTTCATCCCAGCGAAAGAGGAGTGAGGGTCAGTCGTCGTTGTCGTCTGCCCTTAATCAACCAATCCGGCCGGGGACACTGCGGCGCCAAAACGTCCATGACGTACCATACAGACAGCGCCAAGCTGCTATAGAAGGGCTGTAATAGAAGGGCCACCCCCGAGTCCGTCGTGACGACGAGTGTGATTGCCCACCGTCAGTAAGGCGCGTACAGATCACGTCTCCATACGGGAGATGCAACAGACACGGAGCTCTCCGTACATACATGCCCAGCATTTCAACGGACCTCACACCGCGTAGCGGCGCAGAGCTCTTACGCACTTGCCACACTTAGTGGTACCCAGATCCACAAAGACACCCATCGACTAAAAAATGGATGTCAAAAAATTAAAAGGGGATAACATTGTAGTGTAACCAGAGGGGTATATTGGTAATGCACTCGTTGTGTTTAGAGGTTGCGTTTTCCTTCTGATCGAAGCAGAGCTTCAACATGTTGTGCACATGGGACCCATCGCCTTCCGCAGATGGGTGGAGGCTAACTGACACCAACAGCAATGTGTACAGGTGCGTGCTCACATAGCTAGTATCCTGCAAGATGTCGTCATCACTACGCGCTCTCTATCTGTGTTTTTTTCTTTCACACAATTGTTCGGATCGATACTCGTGGGTGACGAAAGCACATAAAAATCCGCTGCCGTCAAAAAGAAATAATACTAAGAGGCGCCTCACTTACCTTGAGCGGTCCTTCAGCGTAAATCGAAACTACTCTCAGACACCATTAGTGAAAAAAAAAGAACGCGGTGGAACAAGAAAGTGCCAATGCTACGTCGGGTGTTGTGTCCCGGCAAGCTTAGTGGCTCCCTGGCCGTAGCGCGGTATGTGAGCCAGACGCCGCCGCCCTCCAACACGGAGCCAGCGGGTGGCAGCGGTAGCGGTGGCGAGGGCGAGGATGTTGTCACTCCATGGGCTGTGTCGGCGAAGGGCCCGAAGGGCGTCGACTACGACCGCGTACTGACAAAATTCAAGGCGGAGAAGGTGGACGACGAGCTGCGGTCCCGTCTCACGCAGGTGATTGCGGAGCGGGCAGCGCGCTATCAGTGCGACCCGCTGCCGCTGCACCACTTCTTTACCCGCGGCGTCGCCTTTTCGCACCGCGACTTCACAAAGGCCCTTGATGCGGCGGAGGAGTCCCTCCAGCCGGGCAAGAACTCAGCCTTTCTGTACACGGGACGCGGCCCGAGCGCGACCTCGATGCACGTTGGCCACGTGATCCCCTTCATGCTGACACAGTACCTTCAGCAGGTCTTGCGTCTCCCTCTGGTGATTCAGATCACAGACGACGAGAAGTTTCTCTTTCGTGACGTGCCCTTCGAGGGCGCAAAGGCGGACGAGCTGATCACGAGCAACATTAAGGACATCATCGCCTTTGGCTTTGACCCCAAGCATACCTTTATCTTCCGCAACACGCACTACATGGGCGAGATGTACAGTACCGTGCTGTCCATCCAGCGCGCACTGACCACGAGCGCGGTGAAGAACACCTTCGGCCTCGTAGACAGTGACAACGTTGGCAAGATGGCCTTCCCCGCCACACAGGCCGCCCCCTGCTTCAGCACCGCCTTCAAGCGCGTCCTGCAGCACGGCGGCTCCCGCCCAATGCGCTGCATCATTCCCTGCGCGATTGATCAGGATCCCTTCTTTGTTCTGACAAGGAATGTCGCGCCGCGGCTCAAGTGGCCGTCGCCGGCGCTACTCCACACCAAGTTCCTGCCAGCACTGAAGGGCCTGACGCACAAGATGAGCAGCAGCGCGGAGCAGAACGGCGTGATCACCCTCCACGACACGGACAAGCAGGTGCATAAGAAACTGCGCAAGGCCTTCTCTGGTGGACAGGGCACGCTAGAGGAGATGCAGGAGAAGGGTGCCAACCTGGACGTGGACGTCGCTTACCAGTTCATCAAGTTCTTCTGCAAGGACGAGCAGCTCTTCCGCGAGGTGACGGAGGGTTATGGGTCGGGGAGGATGAACAGCGGCGAGGTCAAGCGCATTGCGGCGGAGGTGGTGATCCGGGACGTCCTCACAGATTGGCGGGAGCGTCGGGCGACCGTGACGGACGCGCACGTGGAGCAATTCTGCGACATTCGCAACATCCTTCCTTAAGCTGGCGAGGAGGAAGGAGAGAGAGAGCCAGTGGTGAAAAGGTGCAACCAAGACACGCATAAACGCACGCTGTGTGTGTGCCTGCCCTCTCCTCTCTTTCTCGCAAACGCTCATTCACAGAACAAGAACAGTAACATCGAACATCTATACTCCTTTCATCAAAGTAAAAGAGACAACTGGATTGTACAAAATAATAGGAAAAGGAGATGCCCGCGAAAGAGATGAACGGAGTAGCATGAGGAGCGCCAGCAGCACCAACTGTCACTCTGATGTGTCTGTGCTGTAATTTACTTGCCAATCCTGGCGTGACGGTTGGAGGGTGGATGTTGTGGACCGATGGGAATGCCAAGTAATACTTTTCCGCATCATTTCCGTTTTTCATCAGAGGGTCAGCGCTAGCCTTCCTTCCGTCTCCACAAGCATATTTTAGAAGGAGACTCAGTCATTCTCCCCTGTGAGGGAGCTAGCAGCAGAGCACGGAGGGAGGGACAGTCAGGAGACCGTGAGGCGCGTGAGAGGTGTCATCCACTATATACAGTGTGTGCGGGACCCCGCGCAGCCCTCACCAAGTTAGAGCGGATCGATACTTAGAGAGAAGAGTGAATCTGTATACAGTAGTTATTATTTGTTCTTAAGCAGTAAAGCAAAGGATAGCGAGAGAGAGAGTTGGCAGATATAGAACATTGTTGTTGCTCCCCATCCTCAAGCTACCAGTACTCTACCTGGTTGCGCAGTCCACCTTTTCCTTTTCGATCCACTTCTTACAACGGCCGCTCTCAAGCTGTACAAATAATACTATATATAAAAAAAACGATACCTATAGAGAGAGAAAGGGGGTAAAGGGTGAGCGGTCTGTCACTGCGAACATCCTTCCTCTTTGTGCTACTCTCGCTCATATATATACACAGTCATTTTCTATAAACAAACACTTTTTGTACAGCAGTCGTTTTCTTTCTATTCGAAAGGAAACAGTTTGTCTTCTATTCAACAAACGTATCGACCCACTGACCAGCACTCCTGTTCTCAAGTGCTGTTGCTTGTCACCCACATTCGTGGTGCATTGTTTTCGTACCGCGGAGGATTGATTTTGTTTTCTTTGCTTCTATCTCTCTCCTTCTCTCTCTCTCTTGCTCGCGGTCTCCCCCAGTTCCGCATTGTCCCTCAACACGCACACCTACGGACGTGCGCATGTATACCCGACCTCATGGGGTTGCTCCGGATGGAGTGAGAGGCCACATTCACCACTCTCCACGGCCAACCGCCAAATACGACTGGCGGCTCTGGGGTCGGCGCCGGGAACGGTACGGCGGTGATGCCGGTCTCGCTGGTGGCCCAGGCAGCATGCCAGATGCCCTCCCGGCCGGCCTCTTCAGCTACGGGAGCCACAACAGCCACGGCTCTCGTGGCAGCGGGGGCGGGAGCTATGGCATCAACAACAACAACAACAGTAGCGGTGGGGGCTCGTCGCTCCTGCTGAACCCAGGCCGCACACCAACGTCATCCTCGCAGCCGCCAACACCAGCGATTTTCGACGCAGCGACGCCCATGGACAGCGGTTTCCGCCTGTCCCGCACCACTTCGGTCGACAGCGCGTTCGACGACGAGCAGGGGCGGTGCATCCACG
>AUXJ01001340.1:0-11284 GCA_000482205.1 Herpetomonas muscarum
GGAAGAGGCGGTCTAACCTTTTTCTTCCTTCCTTCTGTTTTTCTCCTTACGCAGGAATGACGCCACACACAGCCGGTGTTCAAAGAAGAAATCTACCTTTGGGGTGTTGTGTTGTTGTTGTCGTCGTCGTAAAGCCGCAACAGAGCAAGAAAAAAAAGACGTACGAGAGGGGGTGAGGGAAAGGGAAAGCGTGCGCGATTTATTATTAGTGATATCAAGTTGCATGAGAAGTGCGTGTCCTTGCACAGGTCCGTGTCTTCCATTTAGTGCCAATGGGGCAGCAGAAGCAAACCGATCAAGGGCATTGGAGGGAATATAAGGCAGCATGCCACCTGTGACATACCTCCATGGGTACCCACTAGTTCCACTGCCCTTGTCTGTATTAAATAACTCGCCCTCCTTCGATCAGTACCATGTATCACTTTTCTTTGTTCTTTCAGTTTTTTTTTTAGGTTTATACGTCTGTGTGTGTGTGTGTGTGAATAATCGTGGAAGCGATTCTGTACGCGTGTGCGGCCGCACGCTATTAATCACTCTTTTTGTTTCTCTCTCACCAGTTCATCCCTCAAGAGCCGGGTGCATCGGAGACAGGGGAGAAGTGGAGAAATTGTCACTGCGACGGTGGGTTCCACGACCACTGCGCGACCTCGATCGCCATCGTGGCGACCGGCTGGTGGTCAACGGTCGCGCTCAGCCACGGCAGGGGGATTTGCCGCGCGCCGTACTTGGCGCCGAGCATCGCACCCACCAGCATCGCCCGCTGCGAGACGGGCCCGCCCAGCCGCACCGCCTGCACGACGCCGCTAGCAAAGGACGTCGCGCGGTGGACAATGTGCAGACTTTCCCGCACCGTCGCCGCGTCGCGCAGGACAGGGCGTCTCGGCAGCAGCAGCGGCGCCTCAGCCGCGCCGTAGCGCAACAGCAGCGCCTCGCTAATCGCGCGCTGACGTAAGCGCAAGGACAGGGCCGCCTGGCCCCCGTGGGGCCCACCGACAGCCGCCGCCGCCACCGCAGGGACGAACCGCGCCGTGTCCTCCGTGAATAGGTCCTGTGTGCCGGGGATGGCCATGAAGGCGCCGTTCCGCTCCGGCGCGGGATTGCTCTGCAGAAAGCGAATCACGACGCCGAGCATCGTCAGCGTCATGTCGGTGGCGAGCGCCTGCTCGGCCGCCTGCGCCTCCCGCGCCGTCACCGCCGCCAGCGACGACGACCCCGCGCCGCGAAGGGACGGCGGCAGCTCAAGAACCACCGCGTCGGGGCCCGTGGACGGGGGCAGCGGCGCCGACCCGAGCACCTCCGCGAAGGGGCGGGTGTACGCGCGCACCGCGTCGTCCGTGGCATAGGGGTAAATGGTGGGGATCGGCAGCAGCGTGCACAGCGTGTGCAGCAGCGAGCCGAGCTCCCCCGTGTACACGGCGCCGTCGACGCGGGCCACCGCCTCGGCCGACTCGACCCATTTGTTGGCGACAAAGTGGACGGGGAAGTCGTGCCGCGCCGTGCTCATCGTCCGGAGGAGGTCGTAAAAAAGGCGATGGCTAAAAGAGTGGAATGCCAGCGGCTCGGCTGTCCCGCCAGCGCCGTGTTGGTGCTGGTGCTGCCTCTGCCCCGCCCCGGCGAACACAATCGGAGAGGTAATGTCCAGCTGATGTTGGGATTTTTTGGGCGGCGCGGGGCCAGCACCGGACCGGCCGGTGGTGGGCCCCGTGTGGTTCCGCGCGCGCATCTCCTCCTCGTAGGCGGCGTCGTAGGCGATCGCCTCCGCCTCGTACTTGACAATATCCTCGGCGGAGCGGCCGATCATGCCGTGGGCCGCGGCATCGGCGACGGTCGCGCCGACGATCAGCCCCACCTGCTTCTGCTGCACATTACTGAGTTGCTTGAAGCTGTTCTGGTAGAAATTCTCCACATGCGGGGCCCGGTTGTGTGGCAGCGTCGGCGGCGGCATCACGTGCGTGGGCGGAGAGAAGGAGAGAGAGAGAGAGAGGGAGGTTACTAACAGGTGAATATTAGATAAGACTGACGTGATTCAGTCACACCGGGCGGCAACGCACAGGATACCCGCAACAGGCGTTATTGATGATTTTCCCCTTTCACACTGGACAGGTCTGTCCGCTGAGATAGGGATCATTGAAGATTAGGAAAACAAGAATCCGTGTAGATAGAGAGAGGGGAAAAGTGGAGAGTACGTTTCATACATATTTTATTGGAAAGGGTATAATTCCTTTGCCCATCGAAACGGGCCGCAATGTGTGGACACCATGCATTTGGTACCCCCAAAGACGACAGTGCCAAACTGTGAGAGTGAGCCCGACCCTTGACATCAGGCACACACGCCACACACCAAAACAATTAAAAAAGGAAAGTACACACATAGGGTCCACCCTCAACCGTGCGTTTTCTTTTTCAAACTTTCTATTTTTTTAAATAATACAGAGCGCGTTTTTGATCAACGCTCACGTAGTACATCTTCGTTTTATATCTTCTCTTTGTTTAGCTCTATGTGAGGGATGGGAGGAGAGTACAATGTGGCTGTCACCTGGCGGGGCGACGACGGCGTACGTAGTCGGTGAAAGGACAGGGTATATGGTGCAGAAACAGGAGGGTACACGGAAGGCGTATAGAAGACAGATCACCACTTCAAGCGGTGAAGAGGACAAGTAAAACGCGATATCGCCACAGACAAGGAGTGACAAGGCAGAGAGAGAGAGAACAATGAAGCAGGGAGACGCGGGTGCGTCGTGTGGGTGTTGTTCCCCAAGCGGCCGAGTATGTGACACGAAAAGGAAGTCTAAGATCCGCAGAAAGGAAATCGAACGAACCGTCTCACGTGCTCTTGTCCCGCGTCACGCTGACACGGGACACCGCCCTAGCATGAGGAAGTGTAGAAGTGCGCAATGTATATATATATATATACTGCGAGGAATGCTGGCTATGATGTCTGCAACCACCGCGGCTTCTCCCTGTCTTTGTGTTTTGTTTTTCCACTGCCTGTGTCAGCAACGCAGTCTGCGGCAATTCAAACGAAAAAAAAGAGGAGAATGAAAGATATCTTCGATACAGACGGAACAATAAAGCTACAACAAATAGTAGAAGGACAAGTATATGTGCGTGACAGAAGCAGCGCAGGTTTGCTGAACAGGGACGAGAGAGAGGAGGGGGGGGGGATTGAACTTTCCCCGCTTCCCCTGTTTTAGTACTCGGCCAACTCGTCAACAAATTCGTCGTCGCCCTCCTCCTCCGTGGTGTTCTTGTTCTGCCTCTCGCTATCGTGCACGCTGTCGTCGCTGTCCTTGTTGTTGCCGCTGCGGATCTGCTGCGGCTGTTTGTGCGAGCTGGACGCGCTGCTGCGCCGCCCACTCCCGGAGGTGCTGGGACGTCGAATCACGACCCGCCGGGCGGCCGGCTCGTCCGCGCCAGATGACTGCTGCTGCTGGGGCCGGCGGATCAGCACCTGGGGCGAGCGATCCACCTGACTCGGCCTGACATCTTCCTCACCGCGCTCCACCGACGTCGTGGCGAGCGGCGGGTTGCGGCTGACGCTGCGGGACGCCCCTCCGCCGCGGGTGGAGGCGCCACTCTCGTCGTTGAGGACGCTGACCGTCGCGCTATCGCCGGAGTGGCCGCGGGCGCCGTCGTCGCCGCGGACGCCGAAGCCCAGCGCGGCCTTGAGCGCGTGCAGCTCGCTGCGGAGGTCGTCGACCTCGGTGCGCAGCTGCCGCACTTCGCGCCGCCCCTCCGCCTCGGCGTGGACCTTTGCCCTGGCGCGGTGGCCGCGGCCGACGCGCTGAATGACGAGCACATAGGGCCGGAGGGAGCTGACGAACTCGTCATAGTCCGCCTTCAGCTCCCGCCACTCCCTGCGGCCGCGGTAGCCGCGGTAGTGGCGCTGGATCGTAACGGCGGCCCGGCGCTCCTCCCGCTCGACCATGCAGCGGTGGGCGTCAAGGTCGATCCACATGGTGTTCATCACCTCCTGCAGCGTCCGCATCGTCCCAAGGACCTCGCGGATGTCGGCGGACTGGTTGCCAGTCGGCACCACCGGCGCCGTGGCGCGCTCCATCTCGCTCTGGTCAAGCGCAAGGGAGCCGCTGCGGGTGCGGGTGACAGTGGCGGGCGGCTGAAGCGCCGCCGCGGCAAGAGCAGGCTCCGCCGAACCACCCCGGCCAGCTGCTGCTGCTGCTGATGCTGCTGCCGACCCCAACATGCGCTGCTGCCGCAGTTGCAGGGCGATGCCCTCCGTGACTTCGCGGATATCGTCAGGGAGGTCGCGGCGGGCCGCGTAGCCGCGGTAGTAGCGCTGGATCGACCGGGCTGCCACCGTGCGGCGAGACACGTCGTGCTGCCACAGCGTCTCCACAACGGAGGAGAGGGTGCGGAGCTTCTGCTGAATGGCGGCGACAACGGCGGCCACCGGCGCCGCCGTGGAGTGGCCCGAGATGGCACCTGCCAGTGCGGGGCGCTGCGCGCGGTTCGTGCGCGGAACGCTAACGTTGGCGGCCCACTCGGGGTTGGCCATCGGCTCGTACGTGTCGCCGGCGGGCGCCGGCCGCGGCTGCGCGTGGAAGCTCGGCGGCGTCGTGGCGGGAGTGAGGGTCGCCGTCGGGGGCACCCCGCCGTTGGTGAGTCGCGTGGAGGCGCTCGGCGTCGTTTCGTGAACGGAGCCGTCGTCCTCGTCGTCCTCCTGCAACCGCAGGACGGTGTCGCGCATCTCCACCGGGGGCGCCACCCGCTCCGCCTCCTTCCGCAGGTACGCCTCGAGGTCGTCCTTGCGGTTTGCGTTGAGGAGCTCGATCCGCTTCTTCGACAGCGTCCCGCGCTCGCGGAAGAGGGAGGTCGCGACGACGTTGCGCTCGCTGGGGGTGAACTCGGCCGCGTCGAGCTCCTCCAGCATCGGCAGCAGCCACAGGAGGAAGGGGCGCCACCACCACGGGTTCGGCGGCGCAGCGGAGGAGCGCGTGGACTGGGCGATGGAGGCGCGACGGTTGTTGTTGGCGATGCTCGCCCGGTTCGCCCGCGACACCGGCGCGCTCATCAAAATCTCCTCCTCCACATCATCGACCGACAGCGTGAAGGGGTTGCCAAAGAGTTGCAGATGGCGCATCGTCCCGGCAAGCACCGTCAGGGGCACCAAGTTCGCCGCGAAGGCGAGGCGGTTCTCCCGGAGCTGCAGCGTGTGGAGGGCGAGGAGAGGGAGCTTGCTGTCCACGTCGGAGATGTCCTCGATGCTGTTGTAGTCCAGGTTCAGCACCTGCAGCGCCGGCATCGCGCGGAGGTCGGGCAGCTCCAGCAGCGCATTGTGGCTGAGGTTCAGCGACGTTACCGCCATGGCGTGGCCGGCCCCGACAAACGATGCGTTCGTGGAGCGGTTCATCGTCGAGGCGCCACCGGCCGGTGTGGCGCGGGCGGCGGGGAGCTCGAGGCTGAGCAGCCGCAGCCGATTATGCGAAAGGTCCACCACCTGCAGATTCCGCAGGCGGTGCAGCAGCGCTGCCATATTAGCGTCTACGACGGTGAAGGCGTTGTGGCTAAGGTTCAGCACCTCCAGCGACACGAAGGCCTCGAGGCCGGCGAGGGAGGTGAGCTGGTTGAAGGGGACCTGCAGCGTAGTCACGTACTGAAGAAGATCCCGCAGGTGGGAGTCGGGCGCGGCGTTGAGGGAGACGAGGTTGGAGCGGGCAATGCTCAGGACGCGCACCATATCCGCATTGGCGTTGCTCGGATGGTCCGCTGGGACCTCTAGGTCGGCCAGCTCATTCCGCGCCCCGGGGGTGTTGGAGAAATCGAGCAGATACGACGCCATTCACTACTCTTCTTTATCCGCGTATATATCGGTTTTTCTTTGTTTTCTATTGGGACTATGTGGGAACACACACAAAGAAGGAAAGAGTGTCCGTAAATAATATCAAAAAGTGTGAATACAGGAACAAAAAAAAGCTCAAAAATGGGGGGGGGGGGACGACACACTGACAGAGGCAAAATATAACAAAGAGGTAGAGCTACTGCCAGGGAGGTTGTTGCACGACGACGACCACGAGAACAGTCACAGAGCTAAATTCTCCTGTTGCGCTGCACGTATTGACTAACGTCAAGGATGTGTGTCAACGCTGAGACAGAAAAAAAAGGCACAATAAGATCCAGCTACGACGACGAGATGATAATCGTCCTTCTTGTGTTTTTTGAATGGAGACAGCGTGGGCGGTCGGGAAGGGGTAAAGCGATACGGGAGGGGAAACAAGGGAAAAGGATAGGGATGAAAAGACAGACAGACAGACGTGCAAAACGCTCACAGTGTCTGTATCAGCCAGTACGAATACGAAGGACAAGAGCAAAAAAAAAAAACGAAAGTAAGGAGTTTAACTTTGACAGTTTGTATGTACGCGCGTGCTAGGGGTCAAGTGTGAGACGAAACAAAGACAAAAAAAAGACAACACACAGGAACAACACAAAGGGGAGAACAATTGGTGTTGTAACGGCCAAATAACTTTGTCTAGTGAAAGAGAGAGAGAGAGAGAGTCTACAACTTTGCTGTCGGATTATGCTCTTCCCTATATAAATATAAATATATATATTCTTTGCTTGTTGTTGCTCCGCCAATCTGTAACTAAATGTATATGATATCGAGTGGCAGCACCTACAAGGGACAAGAAACAAGAACAACATAGGAAACACATAAAGGCGTGGATATCTCAGTGATGAGTACTGATGCATTTGTCACTCTGGAACCTCGACAGAAGTTGAAGGCACACGAGCAGCTGCTATACTTGTATGCATAGCAGCGGGCCGATAGGATGCAGCCCGCTCAGCGCTCTCTTGTTGAGTGCCCCTCCCACCCACCCCACCCCCTCTGCTTTTCAATGTGGGTTAGGGCCTCATGCATTGCTCGCCCACCCAAGTGGACTTCGTGCTGTCATCACGGAGTGTTTTGGCTTCCCACTCACACGTAAAGGCCGAGCAGCTATGCACGCCAGAAGACGAGATAAGTAAGTATTTGGTTTCACTTCTTGTTAGTCGTTCCTCCCCAAATCAACACTCTCTCGCCGAGAGAGATCTATAGGCAGGGGTCATATGCAATATTTAAAAAAAAACAATCGTGGCGGTGGTACGTTGGATTGTCTCCTTCCTACCTTCCACTGGATCGTCGGGCGCCATTGTGTATGTTTGTCAAAATTGATGTGTGTGTGTGTGTGTGTGTGTGTGACCTGCAATGGATGTATTAATGATTTCACTTGCAGCCAGCGTGGGTGGGCTGTGTGGAGAACCGAGGATGGGCTAATTGCCATTTTAAGCGTGGTCTTGCCTACACACACACACACGGGCATGTGGATCATTTAGTTTACACAAACACCTCCAGCTCGTGGCGGTTGTACACGGCTGGTGACGGCGGCTGATGCGGCTGAGACGCGCCCTTCCGGTTCTCGGCAGGGCGGGGATCAGGCAGGTGTGGGTAGTACGGCACGAGCCCCTCGGGGTTGCCGACGTAGATCATGTTGTACGTTCGGCGGTAAACATCGCGCACCATGCGGGCGGGGTGGAACATGCCCTGCAGCAGGTACTGCAGCAGCGGCCCCGAGCCGACGACGAGGCGCGCGGCCTCGTAGTAGCTGACGACGGCGGTCACCATCTTCAGCCGCTCATCGCTCGGCTGTGGCTGGTTGCGCGAGAGGAGCTCGACGATATTCGGGTGGATGTAGTTGAGCAGGTGGAGCACCACTTCCTGGAACCCGTCCTCCCCGGCAATCGCCTGCACCATCGCGACGGCCGCCTCTACGGCCATGCGGCGCATTTGAATGTTCGTCTCCGTCAGCGCGCGCTCCAGCAGCGGGATCACGGGGTACACGAACTCCTTTCCGGCCGAGCCAATGTACTCGAAAATGTACCGCACCGCCTTCAGCACCGAATGCTGGACAATCACGGCCACCTGCTTGCCCTGGCTGAGCTGGTACTCGTTGAGGATGTACGGGATCACCGTGAAGGAGCCGCACTCCTTCGCGATGGCGCCGAGGGCGACAGCGGTGCAGATACGAATCTTGCGCTTGTCCTGACTAAAGTTGTTGACAAGCTCGAGAATGATCGCGAAGGGGCGGATGGCCCTGGCAATGACGCCGAACGTCCGCACACACGCCTGCCGCGTCGCGCGGCTCTCCGCGTCCAGCAGCTCGAAGAGGCCTTTCGTCGCAAGCTCGTAGAGGTGGATCGCGTCCACGTCGCTTTCATAGTGGTCCGCAATGTCCTCGATAAGTGCGACAGCGTGGCACTGCACCTGGCTGTTGCGGTTGCGGATCACAAACGTCAGCTTCTTGAGGAGCTCCCGGACGGAGGGCTTGTAGCGCTGAGAGCCGAGCTCGCGGAGGATGGCGCGGGTGGCGCGGAGGTTCGCGGCGAGGGCGGCGGCGTCGTCGTCCTCGAGGCGCTCGTACAGGCTGCGCCCAAGGTCCTGCAGAAAGATGGCGCCGTCGGCCTGCGCGACGGTCGCGGCCAGCAGCGTAGCGAGATCGGCCGCCTGCGCACGCATCGTGGCCTCGCGGCTCTCGCGGCGGCGCTTGATGAGGTCGAACACCTCCTTCAGGTACGGCTTCAGCCGGGCGCCCAGCGAGACGCACACGGTTGCCAGCGCCATCATGATGCCCTTCTTCACGCCCTGCTCGTCCTGCCGCACCGCGGTGATGGCGCCGTCGAGGAGGCCAATGACCAGGTCCTCGCCTAGCGCCGCCGTCCCGGCCGCCTCCACGACGCGGCGGACGGCGTAGATGACCATGTCCTGGTACCGCTCATTCTCATCCTTCATCTCCGGCACCAGCCGCTGCAGCACATCGACGCTGCCGAGCTTCCGCGCAATGACCACCGTCGTCGCCACGAGCAGCCGCGCCGTCTTGCCGTCGCCCGCCACGCGCCGGACGCGCCAGAAGCCGTCAAAGAAGGGCTCCAGAATGACATCCCGGATGAACGGCGGCGCCACCCCCTCCGCGGCGATGCACTGGCCCACCACCTTCAGCAGCACCCGCCGGTACTCATCCTCCGGGGCGCTGAACTGGCCGACCAGCGTCGGCATCATCGCCGCGACGTGCTGCTGCGCATCGTACGGGGACATGAGGGGCACGAGGGCGCCGAACGCCTCCACGAACGGCGACGCGGAGCTGCCAAGACCCTTCTGGCACGTGTCGACAATCACAGAGACGAGGGGGGCGAGCTCCTCGATGCCGTAGGGGGCGACCGCCTCTGCGATGGCGGCAACTGCCAACGCGCCATCACGCCGCACACGCCGCTCATCACGGGTGAGGCGCTCGAGAATGGACACCATGTCCGACAGGGCGCCCATGATGCCGTGCCCTGCCTCCAACGCCAGCTCCGCCAGCACTCGCGCGGACGTCTGCCGGGCGAATGGCATCGGGGAAAAGGAGATGCTGGTCAGGGCCGGCAGCAGCTGCTCGAGCCCCGCCGCGTAGCCAATGATGGCAGTCACCTTCGCGACGTGGCGGCGCACCTTGTTCTCCTCGTGTGCAAAATCCACCTTGATCGTGTCAAACACCGTCTGGAACCCCACGACGCGGGTGAGGAGGATCAGCGCCTGCTTGCCGTCGTCACGCAGCACGCGCTCCGGCGAAGACAGCAGCTGCTGCAGGATCTGCACCACCTCCCGCGTGGAGGACTGCACGGCCTTGCCCACGTGCGCGATGAGCGTCTTGATCAGATCCACGTAAAAGTGCTGCTCCTCGAGGGTCATGACGTTGGCAGTCCAAATGTCAAAGATGCGCTGCAGGACGAGGGTGCTGCCCAGCACGTGCAGCTTGCCGAGGATGAACCGCGTGCCGGCGCGCCGCTGGGCAACATCGCCATTCTTCACCTTGAAGAGGTTCTTCATCAGCAGGTACGAGGGCAGGCTCTCGTCAGGGACGGGGTCCACGCCGTGGAACTTGAGCAGCTCCACGAACACCGGCGCATCCTCCGGCCGCATGGCGGGCATCCCCGGGCCAAGGTTGTCGGGGATGTCGTACGTAACGGGCTGCTGCTGCTGCGCGTGGGCGTCTAGTGTCTGCCCGGCAGCAACACCTACGGCGTCGCCAGCCGCAGCGCGGGTGCCCGCCTCCGTCGTGACGACCCGCACCGCCTCCTCGTAAAAGTTGGGCTCCTCCGGCACCGAGGGGTTGTATTCAGCCGGCGGGGGGATTTCTGTGAAGTCCTCCGTCGGCAGCACCGAGGCGAGGTACTCAGCCGTGAGCCGCTTGTTGCGCGTTCGCCACTGCCGCTCCAGCTCCTTCGCCTTGGACTCGATCGCGGCCGTCATGGCCGTCTGGCTCTCCGCCGGCACCGCAAAGTGCGACTGCAGCGGGGTGCTGCCCTCGAACTGGTAGTTAGGCGTCGGCGCGAAAATGGACGAGTTGGCTGCAGCCGGCGTCGCACCGCCTGCGCCGCTGAAGAACTGCGGCGTCGCCCCGCCGGCTCCCACCGCGGCGCTGGGGGTCGCGCCGCCGCTATAGTTCGGGGTCTGCGGGCCGCTACCGGTGCCAAAGCGCGGCGTTTGCACAACGCTATCAGCGGCGTACTGCGACGCCGTGGGGGTGGCCATGCCGCGCCACGTCGACTGCTCAGCGGCCAGCCCCGTGGCCGCGCGTGGCGTCTCATTCCCGAACTGCCGCGGCGTCGCCCCACCACCCCACCGGGTACTGCTGGCGGAAAAGCCACCGCCACCACCCGACGGCGACGACGACGGGTCCTCCCAGCGGTGGCGCTTCTGCGCCTGCTCGCCGCTGTCCTCAACAGGATCGGACATGACGCCTTCGCCCGAGGAAAGAGGGAAACAGACAAGAGGAACAAGAATATTAAGGAGAAGCCCGAGGACGGGATACAGACACAGGCACCTACTATCGAGAGGTACCTGTCGTCAATAAAACTCTCTCACTATCTCTCTCGCACACACAGCAGCCAAAAGAATACACGTTTGTGTGAATACGCAACTACTAAAACTTGACCGCAACGACTAGAGGCACACACAGCACAAGACGGGGAGAGAGAAAGGAGAGGAATACTTTACGGGAGGAAAAAATAAACGACGTACAGCTGTAATGTTATGCTGCCATTTCTCCATGTACGAGGAACACATTGATGAGGAAGGGCATGCATCCTGTGCCCAATGCGAGACCAGTTCAGCAGAATAAACAGATGCAAATGACAACTTCATTCCCTGTCAACAGTGACGAAAGATAAACACGGTACCTGGTGATGGTCCGCTGGTGATTATTTTTTCGTCATGTGTGTGTGTGTGTGTGTGCGTGATCTTGGGTGTTTG
>AUXJ01001349.1:0-10941 GCA_000482205.1 Herpetomonas muscarum
AAGGTGCGGGATTAATTAACAGGGAGAAAAGATAGTTGTGTGGGAGAAGGAGAAGAAAGGAGTGGGGCTTGCGGACAATCCTGCCACTGCTGCTAAATGACAACTCTACAAAAAGAAAGTATATAGGGAAGGGGGAGAGGTGGGGTGATTGAAGTGTCGAGTGATATTCAAGTGCATGTCCATGAGGATGGCTATTCCAGCACTCGCAGGGGAGTTGAATGGTATCAGATGTAGTACGCTTCGCGGGTGGTGCTACCACCGGCTTCCTGCTGGGAAACACTCAGACATTTGTACACGTCGTAGCGCTTCTAGACGAATTTCAGAAGCCAAGCCGTTTCTTTGTAAAAGTTTTCCGTTCAGTCGTGGTGTCTGTGGATGTATACTAGGTCATCGTGGTGTCCCATCCATCGAACAATGAAAGGTCCGATCGCTAGGACGAAAATAAAAAGAAAGAGCAAATAGAAAGGGGGGGGGAGAACGATACAATCCGCCCAGTGTGCACGGGGCAACTTACGCTCGTGCTCTTTTCCGGACAAAAGAATGGACCGTAGCTCCTCCCCTTTCGGCAAGTTATCGTTTTTTTTTTGTTGGTGTGTGTGTGTGTGTGTGTGTTTGTTTGTGTATATGTGTGATTGATTTCCATCTCCCTTCCACTCTTTAAACCGTGGAGAACATGACGTACTTGACGTCGACGAACGGCTCGATGCCGTAGCGGGAGCCGTCGCGGCCCAGACCGCTCTCCTTCACGCCACCGAACGGCGCGCACGGTGCGGAGAGGGCGGTGTCGTTGCAGCCGACCATGCCGAAGCGCAGCTCCTTCGCCACGCGGAACTGCCTGCGGTAGTCGGTGGTGAAGAAGTAGGACGCGAGGCCGGCGCGGGTGCTGTTGGCGAGGCGGAGGCCCTCCTCCTCCGTGTCGAACTTGACAAGCGGCAGGATCGGGCCAAAAATCTCCTCCTGGCAGCACCGCATCGTCTCGTGGTTCACGTTGCTGAGGACGGTCGGCTCGAAGAAGCAGCCCTTGCCATCCACAATGCGACCACCGCACTCCAACTTCGCCCCCTTGGCGACGGCGTCGTCAACAAGCGCCTTCATGTGCTCGACGCTGCGGCGGTTGATCAGCGCGCCCACGGAGACGCCGTCGGCGAAGGCGTTGCCCACCTTCATCGCGCGCACCTTGGCGACAACCTCATCCCGGAAGCGGTCGTACACGCCGGCCTGCACGAGGGCGCGGTTGCAGCAAATGCACGTTTGCCCGGCGTTGCGGAACTTGGCGCTGACGAGGCCGCTCACCGCCCGGTCCATCTCGGCATCGTCGAAGACGAGCAGCGGGGCGTTGCCGCCGAGCTCCATCCCCAGCTTCTTCACCGTGTCGGCGCACCCGCGGAAGAGGTCCTTGCCCACCTCCGTCGACCCGGTGAAGGAGAGCTTGCGGACGTCGAAGCTCTCGAGGAGCGCCTGGCTGATGGCCGCCGAGTCGCCCGTGATGACGTTCAGCACGCCCGCGGGGACGCCAGCCGCGTGCGCCACCTGCGCGAGGGCCAGCGCCGTGAAGGGCGTCGCCGACGCCGGCTTCACGACGACGGTGCAGCCGGCCGCGATGGCGCCGGCGGCGGCCCGCGTGATCATGGCGGCGGGGAAGTTCCACGGCGTCACGACTCCCACGACGCCGATGGGCTGCTTGTACACCGTTGTCTGCACATGCGGCCGCGGCCCGGGGATGATGTCGCCGTAGATGCGCTCGGCCTCCCCGGCGTACCACTCCACAAACCGCTCCGCGTAGACGAGTTCGCCGACGCCCTCCGCCGCCGTCTTGCCCGACTCACGGGAGAGAATGTAGCCGAGGGCCTCCTTGTGCTCGAGCAGCAGGTCCGCCCACCGGCGCAGCACGGCGGCGCGGTCGCGCGGCATGACCTCCTTCCACGACCCGAACGCCTCCTGCGCGGAGGCAATCGCGGCCTCCGCCTCGGCCTTCCCGAAGCGCGGGATGGTGCCGATAGGCGTCTCCGTGCATGGGTCGTCGACGGCGATCGTCGCCGCACCGTCAGTCAGCCCCGTCACCCACTGGCCGCCAATGAAGCACACCGGCTTCTGAGTGAGCGGCGACGCCGTCTTGAAGCTGTCGGGGTGGGCCAGGTCGAACGGCTGCGACCCCACCGTCCGAAAGAGCTGCTTGGAAGACATTGGAAAAGGAAAATAGGGGGGGAGGGAGAAAATTGTACTCAAAATACGGTCGCTGTTGTAGTAAAATAAAATGAAAAGTGGAAGAGCAGAAATAGATTTAAGTAACTACCCGATATCTGTTTTTTTTCTTTTCTTAATGTGACGAGTAATGAATAGAGGAGAGTATATAGTATAGTATTGTTGCGAACAGGTCGTTACGTGCGGGAATGCGAAGTTGAACTATTTTTTTCGGTATCCGTTGAGCTTCAGTAGAAAACAAAACGAGAGGACTAGAGAAGGAAAAGTGAACAACAATAACAACGAGACTAGCAGGATACGAGATGATAAACTCACGGGGAGCAGTAAGAATGGATGGCGCTTGTCGTAAAACTATAGGTAAGGGTTGTAGACGGTAACGGGAAAGAATGAAAGTGCGACACAGGTGTGTGTGCTGGTTGTCTCCATAACACAGTAGCAAGTGAAAAGCCGCGGCATCGGCTGTACCAATCCACCAAATCCATACATGCCACGATTGTGAGCATAGAGAGGGCGAGACGGAGACGCAAGTACCTCAGCATTGTACTCGGTGAGGAGAAGAACAGGAGAGGCGTGTTCTCACTTTTTTGGTGATGGCGACCACTTCACAGTGACCATGCACCAACACATAAAGCTGTCCCTCTGTCGTCCCCCGTTTCCGCCTTTTTGTTCTCGAATCGATAGAGCAGAACACGCTGTTTCGTTGACAACGCCTCCGCCTCTCCTTTTTCTCATACTCGCTTGATTTCTTTATCGCGCGGTTGTGGCGGTGTTGCCGTACAGAGGAATTTGATTGTTTGGGAAGAATCCCTACTAGCGACAAAGAAACATGATATATATATAAGGCGAGAAATACAACTACTATTCTAAAAAAAAGAAAAAGAGAAGAACACAACGTCTCCAGCGTCACATTTGTTGCAAAAAAAAAAGGAATGCTAATAAATATAACTTTTTTTTGTGGGTGGGTGGATGGGGGGCGGTTCGAGCGGTCCTCTCGCAGGACTGTTGATTGCAGTGAAAGGAGATTTGGGTGTTGCGGTGAAGAGGGAAAACGTAGTCTTCTTCCTTTTTCTCCTTTTTTTTCTTTCACTCCAGTACTCACCCCTATCCGCAGCCGCTCTTCTCTTCAGTGATCCGTGCACGACAAGGGAGGGCAGGAAAAAAAGGGGGGAAACGAAGAAATGCCGAGCACACAAAAGGAAAAGGATCCGGGTGCGGTTTCGAGGTTCGCATTGAAGAGACTACCGGAGGAGGAAATAACAAAAAAAAGCAGCAGCGGAGCACTGACGCCATCGCTCTTCTCTCACTCACTCACACCCACGCCATTGCAGGGAGAGGGGGAGGGGTAAAGCGGAGGGGACCCTGCGGGTGCAGAACCCACTCCATTCACCAAAGGACCCTCTGAGTGGACGCCTCGCTTGATCTTGCCCGGGCCCTCTCTCCATTGCGTCTAAGCCGAAGCAACGCAGAAAGAGAGGCGGCACCGAGCGCGCCCCGCGCCACAACACACAGCAGAGAAACGGGAACAATTTTTACGGCGACTCCGCCGCCGCTCCCTCTTTGCTGTGCAGAGGTACTGGGATATAGCGGTGGGTGGTGGCGATGTGGATAGCCGGCAGCGTCGCTGACAAGTCTTTTTCTTTGATCTCCCCCTTGCCGGCAACTTACTCCTCGACGGCATCGGGGAGGTTCTTGAAGATGGTGTCCATCTGCGGGCCCCAGGCGTCGGCCCACTCGTAGCCGGTGCCGAGCTTGCGGCGCCAGACGCGGAGGTAGTCCTGCTTGTACTCGCCGCGGGAGGAGAAGCGGCTACCCTGGTGGGCGAAGATGATCCACATAACGAGGAAGTAGCCGACGACGGTGGCGACGGCGCCCTTGTACACGGGGTAGTTGATGTGGTCGTAGTTCGTGTAGCTGCGCTTCACGAAGCCGGACACCTGGCGGCCAGCCGCGGTGGAGTTGATGGCACGGCGGAGCATCGTTGAGTGTTTTTTTTTGTGTGTGGTGCGGAGAGCGGGAGAGTTTGTATAATACGGGAAGTAAAGTGATGGTTTTGCAACCAATGCTTTTCTTATCAGGTGGCTAATACTAAATTAGACTGTGACGCGCCGCACGGTTCGTAGGGAGGGAGAGAGAGAAAGGAGAGGCAAGTAATGAAAGCGTTAGTTGAAGGATAATAGACATCAACTGTGAGGGTGGTGCGCCAAGTGGTACTGAGTAACAATCCGTTGACATGGGGGAGGGGGGGGCATACCCACACCACATGAAACCACCACCTCCAACACATTCCCAATAGCATTGTCACTTTTTTCCCCCTTCTCACTCCGAGGGTTATGGACGTGGGTGTGAGTGTATGTTTGTTTGTTTGTTTTTGTACTGCGTGCTCATACAGGTGACTGTACTTGGTACTGCTCCACGGTGCATCTCGAAGGGGGGGGGGGAGGGGAGGGCAGCAAAGAGAGAGAGAGAGAGAGCAACGTTCCATTCGAACATGAGCGGGAAGAGATGTATTGCAAGAGTGAAGGGAATAGATGCGTTCTTCTTTTCAGAATACAAGGAAGTAAAGATAGAGAGAGATAGTGTACATTACATAGAAGAAAGTAGCGGAGAGTGAATTGGAAAGGGGATGAGAGGCACCCGATCCGTGCAAGATCGCTAGGTTCCACACAGCCAAGGGACTACCAGCCGCGCGTGGTATGACAATGATGAGTCCTTATGCGCACCTCCCCCCCCCCTCCCTCCCCTTTTTGTCACCGCCAAAACAGGAGGCACGTTCCATTCACTCATATCCTCTTTTTTTGTTCAACGACGGCGGCGACCGTGCAGATGCGTTCGGGTGCCGGAGACGCCCGCCAGCACCTCCCCCGCACCGTCCTGCTCGTCGGCGTACTCGTCAAAGTCCTCGTCCATGTGGGCCATGGAGAAGGTAACGTAGCTCATGTGCTTCGGCATCTTTGTCGGCGCCGTCGCCGCCTTGGAGGACTTACCCGGCGCAGGCAGTGCCGGGATCATGACCCGCCGCACAGACGCCTCCGACACACCGCCATTGTCGGCCATCGTCACGCACGCGTCGTGGGCCTCGCGAATGGCTTTGGTGATGCGCGCGCTCTCTCGGCCGTACAGCGCCGCGGCGCGCTTCTTGGCAGCGGTGGCTGTAGCAGTTGACGGCGGTGGTGGCAGCGTCGGGCGGGGTCCGCCGCCGAGGTCGTTCTGCCCCGCCGCACCGCCGCGGCAGGTGTTGGGCACGTCCGGCGAGCCAAGGTACCGGATGATGAAGGCCCGTATCTTTGGGTCCGCGGGATTCAGCTGCTGGCACGACAGCACGTCGCGCAGCCCGAAGCGCGGCTCATTGAGCTCGAAGCGGCAGAGCGCACGGTGATAGTAGAAGAGCGCCTCCTTCTCGTCCGTCTTGATCGCGTTCGTGAACTCGGCCTCCGCGGCGCGCACGTTGCCGGTCGCGTACAGCTTTCGGCCCCAAATGTCATGCAGGAAGGCAATGCGCTGCTTTGCGACGAGGTCGTCGGGGTCGAGGTGCAGCATCTTTCGGTAGTCCTGCAGCGCGCTCTCATAATCCTCCAGACGCATGTAGCAGTCGGCGCGGGCCAGCAGCACGTTGACATTGTCGGCGCGCCACTTGAGCGACTCGGAGTAGTACGTGATGGCCTCCTCAATCGACTTGCGCATGCCCTCGTCGTCGTCGTCGTCGTCGCCGTCGCTGCCGGCGGTGGCGGGCTTCTTTGCCCTGTTGCCACCGCTGCTACTGTCCTCTCCAATTTGGATGAGCACGTCGGTCATGGTGTTGATCGCCTCCCGGTGCGTGCTGTTGCTCTCCTTGATGCAGCGGAAGAGGTCCTTGACGCTGCGCTTCAGCTCCCCACGCTCAATGTAGATGCGAGCGCGGGTGTAGATGAGCTCCGTGTCGCTCGGGTACACCTCGATGCACTGGCTGATGGTACCAACGTCGCGCTTCTCCAGCGCCACCGCGCGGTAGCGCCGGTACTTCTCGTTGAAGATGTGCTGGCCAACGGTCAGCGCGCGCTCCTGGCGGACGGTGGCAGCGGTGTGCTCCTCCAACAAAATGCGCGCCGCGCGGAAGGCCTGCCGGCCCACATACAGGTGGACCAGCAGAGCCGTCGTCTGAACGCGGAAGTCGGGGTGGTCCTTGTGGTGGGCTTCGAGCTGCACCTCCGCCTCCTCCTCCCGCTGTAAGGCGATCAGATAGACGCAGCGGTGAAGCTCCACAGTAGGAAGCAGCTTGTCCACCTCAGTAATGGGCTTCTCGAACTTGACCGTTCCGGCGTCTGCCTCCGCCTCTTCCCCTGTTGCCGCCGGCTTTTGAGTGTCCTCGGCCGGCACCGGTGTCACTACGGGTGAGGCGGGGGCGGCCTCCCTGAGCACCGCGATCGCGTCCTCGCAGAAGCGGTGCGCCTGCGCGAAGAGGTTCGTGTTGTAGAGGGACAGACCCAGCGCGTCCAGCAGCCCGGCAAGGCGGATCTGCACGGCGTACAGCTGCACACCACTGTCGTCCTCAAAGAGGCTATTTTGTCGCTGTTGTTGCTGCTTCTTCTGCGGGGCCTTGCTGCTGTCGTCGCCAGTGGTTGTGTCAGGGATGGCGATGCCACCCGTCCCGCCAGAGGAGGACACGGGCGGGGCCATGAAGGCATTCGCCAACGCACTTGGGCCGCCCGCGCCAGGGACGCCCATCTGCCCCATGAGCAGCAGGTGGGGGTAATTATCGGCCAAAAAGGCGTTGCGCGCCTCCTCCTCGGCACGCCGCGCCTCCTCCCGCCTCTGCTCTCGCTCGCGGCGAGTCAGCGCCCACACGGCGCGACGGTAAAAGTGCACGGCCGACTGTAAGTCGCACAGCAGGACGTACACCTCTGCCAGGGCGACGAGGGGGTTCGCGTTGTGCGGGGCGTAGAAGACGGACTCGAGGAGCTCTAGCACGGCCTCCTCCAACCGCCCAGCGCGGATGAGGACTAGCGCCGCGTTGTACGACGACGTCGCGCGAAGGCGCGACACGTTCCCCAGCAGCGAGGCCATGACCGGGGGCCCGCCCTTTGCTGGGCTACTACTTGCCATTCTAAAGGCTGTCGAAACCCCTCCTTGTTTTCTTCCGACCCAGCCCCCAAATGTGCGGGGGTCCCTAAGCAAATGTATATACAGGTCAAGTACCTATTTGTTGATGTATTATTGAGCAATAAAATAAACAGGGCGTTGTGCCGTGAATGTGCGGGAAAAAAAAGAAATGAGGATACAAATCAGGTTGAAAGTGGAAGGAGAAAAAAAAGTATTACTTTCCGGTTGAGGCATCGCGTACTTTTCCCCCACTCGACATGTCAAACACGAACAGGAAATGGCCTCCTCCTGAGGTAACCAGAAAGAGGGAGAGGGAAGGAAAGGGAGGAAGAGGTGTTGTACACGCACCCTTTGATACCTTGCCGTTGTGTGGAACATCAGTCACAACACATCACTGCTCTTTGGCAAATATAAAATAGTTCACACGAACACACAAATATATCGACCTCATGTTATCACTTCTTAAACGGTGTTGTTGTTACTATAAAATCTATCTGTGGGCATTTTTAATGGCAGTTTTAATCGTAACTTATGGGGCGGTGGCCAAACCATCAACGGCGACCAGCGCAAAGGAAAGTTATAACGGGGGGCAGACGCCCGCTTGCCGAAGGGATTACCAGTGCACAGGGGAGAAAAACTGAGATGGTTATTGTCCGCTCGCGTGCGCTTCATATACGGACGCGACGGCCAGAGTTCTGGCACGAAAATGGTGGGCAGTCGTATACTGCGGGTGAGATGCTCGCGAGTGCCGGTTACTGCGCCTTGCGCATCTTCTTGCCCAACTTGTTCTTCTTCGCCGCCTTGTTGCTGACCTGGGCTGCCGCACCCTTCGTGGACAGCGAGGTAGTTGCCGCTGCCTCCTTCCTCGCCCTCTTCAGGGCGGCCTTCTTCTTCTTGCCGAGCGCATCAGGAATGCTGTGACTGGCTCCCTTGGGGGACTGACCGCTAGAGTTGGTGGGGGACGTGGCTTTGGGGCTCTTGCTATTGGTGAGCTTGCCATGCGCGCTCTCGCGAGGGGGGCTGACCTTCTTCGCCTTCTTCTTGGCCCCGGCGCTCGCCTCTGACTTGGTGGGGGACGAGGAAGCAGTTCCCTTTGCCTTTGTGGGGGCGGGGAGACTGTCCTTGGGCGCTTGGCCTTCGGCTCTGCCGTTTCGACGGCCTGCTCCGCCTTTGGGTGCTTCTTCTGCTTCCCATACTTGCCGCTTGGCGGCGTCTCCCCGTCCGCCGCCTTGGGGGCAGCCACCAGCTTCCGCACCGCACCACCCGCGCTGAGGAGGGCGGCGCGGTACTTGGCCTTGGCGACCATCTCGTAGCGGAAGGCGCGGACCGCGTTGTCGTGGATGTGCCCGCCCGCCTTCGTCTCCGCAGCTAGAGCATCATCGGGGCAGCCGAGCTTCGCGTGCAGCGGCCACTCCGCCTCGTACAGTCCGATGCGGCCGGCGATGGGCACATCGTGGGCCATCTCCGCACTAATAGGGACCATTGTGCCCATCGCAGCAGCCCCCCCGTCCTCCTCGCCCCCCTCGCTACGCCGACGCTTGCGATCTGCTCCCTTGCCGGAGGACTTGAGCGCCTTCGTGACACGCTGCGCCAGCGCACTCTGCTCATGGCAAAAGACGAGCGTGACGGGGACGTCCGGCTCGAGCACCGCGACGTGGCCGACCGCCCGCTGCAGCGACGACGCGTCAATGAACGGCAGCCGCTGGACGCCCTGGTAGGAAAAATTGGCCTCGGAGAAATCGACGTCGACGCCCTCTGGGTAAAAGGGGCCGAGCGGCGACTTGGGGTCCAGCACCGCCTCGTGCAGCGGCTCTGGCAGCCCGTGCACGCTCTGCCGCGGCAACACCGCCAGCAGCTGCTCCACCGGGTGCAGCGGGGAGCTCAGCTCCATCTCCACATCCACCTTGCCGTCAAAGGCGGCGAGGTCCTGCAGCAGCGGGGCGTAGTGGTAGGGGTAGTACCAGGACCACGACGGGCAGCCCTTCGTGTAGTAGCGCATGACCCACTGCGTGCCGCGGAAGTACTCGGCGCAGCAGCGGCGCACCTCCTTTTCAAAGGCCGCGCGGCCGCCGCTGCCATCCGGGTCCCAGCCAAACTTGTGCTTGTAGTACGCATCGCGGTAGTCGTCCGCGAGGTAGGAGAAGGGCAGCGTCTGGTCATTCGCCACAAAACGCGCCTGCTCCTTCTTCATGTCTGACATGACGGAGAGGATCTTGCTCGCCAGCGTCGCGTCGTCCATGTCCTCGACGCCCTTGAGCATCTCAGCCACCTCCTCGTCGCCCTCCTCATCCCACTCCTCCTGCTCCTCCTCCGCGGCCTCCGTCTTCTTGCTCTTCTTGGCAGAAGTGGTGGCCGCCTTGTTCTGCCGCGCCAGGGCGATGCGGCGGAGGTACGCCAGCTGACGCTTGGCCTTGTGCACGCGCTCGCCAACGTTCTGGATCGCCCGGCGCTTCGCCCGCTCCACGCCGTGGTAGGCGTTGCGGATCTTCGACATGGACGTCTCGACAAAGCTGCGCAGGAAAACGGCGAGCTGCGTAAAGTTGACCTCGCCGTGCTTGGTGAGGTACCCGTGCTCGTCAAACTTGCGCACATAGTGGTCCAGCAGCAGCTCGATGCCCTGCGTCTTGATCGAGAGGAGGGGGATGTGAGGGAGAAAGTCGTTGCCGACGAAGAAGCAGAGGTACACGTAGTCATCCAGGACGCGCTCAAAGTCCATATCGACAATGTTCGAGAAGTCCTCCCGCAGCGCCGCCCGGTACGTGTGCAGGTTCAGGTAGCAAAACTTGTTGTGATCGGGCTGGAACGTCTCGGTGAGCTGGTTGCGTAGGATGCTGAAGTACTCCTCGTGGACCGACAGGCCGAGGCAAATGAGGTCCGCATCCATGCCGTGGATCACGTGCGAGGTGCTGGGGTTGTACCCGGGCTGCGAGCGCAGGCCGCGAATGTACTGCATGATCTTGTGCTCCCCCTCGCCCGGGACGTGGGCGTCAGAGTACACGACCGTCAGCTTCTTCCACGCGCTGTCCTCGTTCATCATCTTCACGATGAACCACTCAATCGCCTCACCGAGGCGGTCCATGAAGGCCGTCGCCGGGGTGATCACGTTGTGGTCCCACTTGCTGCGCGACTCGGGGCGCGGGAGGCCGAGCTCCTGCTCAATTTCATCGGCAGCCTCCTTCACAAGTTGGTCGCCCTCCACGCGCTCATCGACGCTGCGGAACCGTCGGCTGCGCTGCTGATTCATCTTGCTGCGCGGCGCGACGCCGTCTACGCACAGCACCAGACACTTCTTCGGCCGCACCACCTTCACCAGGAGATCCAGCTGGTCAAAGATGCGCTGGAACATCTCCTCCTCTGTTTTAGGCTCCGGGAGGGGGAATGTGTCGTGACAACAGGGATGCATAAGCCCGTTCATGTCAATGTACAGGTTGTCGTACCGGTACCGCGCACCCACTGAGTCGGGCGATGTGGTGTGGTTCAGCGCGGCATCGACAATTGGCTGGGGGACATTCTCAATACACTGCGAGTAGTACTGCTTCAGCCACAGAAAGAAACCGGCGATACCCATTTTCCCTAAACCCGTCCTTTTTTTGTAGGGGTCTCGAAGCAACGAAATGGATCCTATGAAGGTGGGACCTTGAGTTGAGTGGTAGTGGTGGTGGG
>AUXJ01001365.1:0-10835 GCA_000482205.1 Herpetomonas muscarum
GGTACGCTTCCCTAAGATTGGGCGGACTTGAGGCATATTTGGAAACATCCGACACCGACCGTAGACAGTGTAAGGAGTGTGGGTATGCCTTCCCACGTCCGTCGGACGGTAGGGAAGCGGTACGTGACGAGACGGAAGGTCGCATGTACATTCCTTACCTTCCGTGCGTTCGTTGCGATGTGTCAGGATTGGGGAGGCGGCGCTACGCCAACGATGTGTCGTACCTCTCCTTTCTACTCAACTATACCCCGAAGATGGCAACGGAGCTCGCTGTCTACTTTGATGACCTGCGTGGTTCCACTCACACCACATCCTTTACTGTGAATCAAGTACTCCAGATTCTGTGGCGTGGTTTTTCTGAGGAGGGTTTTCCCGATGTGTCGTTTCACGCAGTTGTTCAAGCAGCAGATCCCAACCGTCTCCGTCGCGTATTGAAAGCGGGACATTCCTGCCATCGGCTTGACGAGTCCCGCTCCCATGAAAGGTACGACATGCAGCAGGATGAAAACCCGTCTCAACTTCCCCGACATCTTCCCTGCCGAACCTACCCACACAATGCACGGAGACTGCGTCGCTTTTTCGAGCTTGCCAGCTGTGGGGATCACACTGAGACACTGGACAGGCTGGTGCGCCAAGTCGGCGATGAGACTGCGCATCTTCGTCTTGCCTTGTGGCCGGAACTTGGGGAGATGGATCGGTATCACAGGCGGGATGCGATACCCTATGCGCTTCTCCTTGCGTGTCAGGTCAGGCTTGAGCGGTGGCAGATTGAGGTATGCATCCGGACCTTTGCTGAGCGATGCTACACGGAGGAGAAACTTACAGAACACAGCATCCTGCCGACGATCGAAAGGTTCAGCACGAGGGCCTCCACAGGTGCGATGCGGCTGGTAGAGCATCAAATCACGCTTGAAACGGAGAGGGGTGAGTATGACACACGCAGCAGCAGGGAAGTCACCCCACCATTTAGCCCTCAGGTCTTCAAGTACGTTCTGCTGCGGCTGTGTCATATCCCTGTAGAGCTGGACAGCGCCCTCGTCTGCGAGATGCAAGAGTCCCCTCTGAACCTGTGGCTTCCAGACTTATCCAAGCGGGCGCATCACGTGACTCTTTCGATGTGGGCGCCGTGGCTGCAGGGAATGAGCGAGACGTGCTGGAATTTCGGACTGCAGGTGGATGAAGGGGACCTCGAGGACTATCTGAGGTTATTACAATCTGGTGTAAAGGCGGATTTTTCGTCCCGCAAGGGTAACCGCATCCAAATTCTCCTCGAGGCTGATTCATCACTTTGTCCCCCAAAGGAGAAGTTGCGGATGGGACTGGAGGAAAATCCTGATACCTGGCGAGGTGAACTGGAAAAGCGCCGGCTGGAGCTTGTTAATCGTCGAAAGTTGTCAGAGCAGCTGTTTCATCTTCCAGAAGTGGAGCGCAGGCAGTTTCTGGAAGACCAAGAGCTGAAATGGGAGGCTATTCGGGAACACCTAGACCTGTCAAACACCCCGGTCGACGAGGCGACGTTTCGATTTTGTAAAGATGTCTATGCAGCAGTTCACGAGTGTCTTGATGGCGGCAATGCAGGGACAGAGGAGGCAATGAGGCGGTTTGCCCGATTCGGCAGGAAGTACCAGGAGAACTATTATCGAAATGTTCAAAGGAGGGAGCGCTCTTCAATCGAGACTGTGCGAGAGCACGAATTGCAGCTGTGGAACGACAAGTCGAGGCTGAAGGACGTGCTTGTGACGGTATTCCTTGCTTTTCACCAAGGGAAGTACAGGCCGCGGCGCGTGCAAGTTCTCAGCGTTGTCCTCCTACTGAAGGAATGCAAATCGTACCTGGCGAATATCAACACTGGTGAGGGCAAGACGTACATCAGCGGATGCGTCGCGGCTGTGAAGGCTTACGTCGGGTACACACCACTTTTTCTGAGCTCAAACAATGCGCTTGCAAAGGAAAGTCACTCACAGCACGGGCCAGCGCTACGGTTGCTCTTCATGAGTTATAGGAGTGATATCAACGGCCGAACCTCATTCGGGTGCCACCTAAGCCCTGAGGATAGAAGTGACATGTCACCTCGTGACACGCGATATGCCCACAATGCACTCTATTCGACGCTACGCGACGTCATCGGTGACAGCCTCAAGGCAAAAATGGACCCTGTATCGTGGAGAAATCTACGGCAATGGCAGGAGAGCCCATGCTGGCTTATTCTCGATGAGGCAGACATCCCAATGGCAAGTACAGTCGCCGAAGCTGTGTATATTGGGTATCCACGGTTAGAGTTTCTCAAGGAGATTCTTGCATTCCCATCCCTCATTCACGGTGTCGAGAGTCGCATGCCGCTTGATAAGATACGAAGAAGCTATATAGAGGCGATTTCTGCACTTTGCACTAACAAAGATGACCCTTCATTAAGCGAAAGACGCTTCCAGCAGCTGGTGCGCTCTGCCACTACGGCTATAGTAATGAAGAGCGACACTGAGTTTGTTTTCTCGGAGGGGACGACTTCGCCGTATGATATCACCACCGGTTCTATACAGAGAAGAAGTACGTGGCGAGGTTGTGTCTCTGCACTTGTTGATGTGAGCACGGGGGTTCGCGTAGGGCAGGAGACGGATATCTTGCTGTCGATGGCTGCTCTGACATTCCTACAGAGTATGAGGACTTGCATGACTGGGGTCACAGGCACCGTTGGAAACCACCTGACATGCGTCATGTACGATAACGTGTACCACATGGCATCCTGGGTTATACCACCTGCTTTTCCCTCGCAGAGAATGGCGTTTATTCCTCGTATTGCCTTCTCAGACCGCGAACGAAATGCCATCATTGACGAATCTGTTTTGGCGTCCCTCCATAATGGCCAGAGCTGTCTGTGCGTTCATAACACCGTACGTGAAAGCAAAGATACACACAACCACTTGGAGAGCGTGTTTTCAGGAAGAGCAAATATTTCGTTATATACCTGTGAGAATGACGTGCGACCACACCTCGACGAGCCTGGTCGTTGTGCCATCTTCAGTTCCACTCTACGTGGTGGGAGAGGGCTGGATATTTCCATTAACAACGCGGAAGGGCTCGCAGTAATCCTCCTTTCTCCGCAGGAAGAGCGAGACGAGCGTCAAGTGGAGGGCCGTGCAGCACGGCAGTTCGACAACGGGAATACACAGCGCATTTTTGTGGACTATGAACATGACCATCCATTGCCATGGGAAACCTTCGACGAATTTCGTGTCTCTCCTTCGGAGCATATCGACGGCTTCTACAGAGGAGAAGACAGGGGTGTAGTTGACAAACAGACTGAGATGCTGAACGCTTTTTATCGCATTGAGAACGACCGGATCATGCAGGGTCGCAGGCGCCTGTGCCAACTTGTCGATTGTGATATCCCTGCCACATTGTTTCTCCACTCCCTCCAGGAGAAGTTACAAGAGGCGTTTCGACAGATTGAGGTCTATATAGCAGGTAGAAGTAGCGAGAGCAGCAGCGAGGGCAGTGGCGAGGACATTTCTCTTAAGAATGTACTCTTACGCCTTCTACAGGGTCGCTACGCAAAGTGGATGCAAGAAAACGAAGAGAAGATCATGCAGAACGGCAATCGCCAGAGGGAGCAGAGCCGCTACCTCCAGGAGTTCACGCAGAGGCTCAATGGGCTTGTTGAACGCGTTCAGTCACGAAGACCGCAGGAAGATGCGTGGAGCGTTGTGGGGGACGTGGTGGAGGATGAAGATGATATCATCAACGGGGCATCGGCACTTCATTTTGGCTTGGCGAAGCTGGGGACCTACTTCACGAAGGTCTTGGAGACGGCAAAGGAGACGAAAAACATAGAGTGCACATTCGGTACGATTCCTCTTTACCAAGCGCTAGGAGCGGTGCAGAGCGGTTCGTGGAGGACACGTGAAGAATGTGACGCGTTACGTGCATACCTTGAGCAGTGTATTATGCCCATGGATCGTATGAGCACGGCTGCTGTGTGACTAGGCAAGGACGTCGCCGCCTTGCTGAGTATCCGCGACATGACACCACACTATAGTGAGGGAGCACTGTTTCAGTTTGCGAGATGGTCTAGCTTCACCAACGCAATACAGCGGCACTTGAAGGAGCTTGTGGGAAGCGGTGGCTCCATTGACTTTGAGACAATGGCAACTGTTTATAACCCTGACGAGCCGTTAACACCTATTGATGCCGTTAAAATGGTGAGCCTGCTCGTGCAGAAGGGGATTATCGCAGGCCGTTCTGAACATGGTGACGTGGTGCTCCAACCAGAGCACCTTGCTGATCATATCGAAGAGGTTCTGGCATTGCCAGAGGATACATTTGGGGAGAGAGAGGAGTCGTTCTCGGCGCAATTCGCCCTTGCGATGGAAAGGGCTGATAGTTACTCGACGGTTGCACTGCTGGATGTCTTGTCACACAAACTGACAACCGCGTGCGAGGTGGGGGGGCTGTTCAAGAAAGCTGTCGATGCAGGGTTGGTACAACCTCTGGTGGTGAGCAGCGACTTGTTTCACCTCCACAACGAAGGCTACGTGGAGGAAATCAAGAGCAGATTAAGCGATACAGATATGGAGCCGTTTGTCTCGAACATCACCACGCTGTGTCTCCAGGCCGTGGGTGTGCTGCGCTGTGAGCAAGTGGAACAGATTTCTACGGCAGCAACGCCCTCTGTTATAGACTCTATCAGAGAAAATGCGGTCGCTATGGAGACGTTTCGCCCTCTCGGGTACCATTGGACGGTCAGTGT
Source organism: Herpetomonas muscarum (assembly GCA_000482205.1). Lineage (NCBI taxonomy): Eukaryota > Euglenozoa > Kinetoplastea > Trypanosomatida > Trypanosomatidae > Herpetomonas > Herpetomonas muscarum. The sequence continues at coordinate 4,745 of AUXJ01001365.1, forward strand.
AAAAGAGCGCGCCTACCGTCACCACGACGTGGAGCAGACGACAGACGAAGGGTGGCTCAAAAAATGCGTGAAGTTCTGCATACAGTTCTTCAAGGAGAATTGGCAAGAAATTGCGTGGGCGTTGGTGTTTGACTTCTTGCCGAGTTCATTGCTTGTACGAAAGCTTCACGTTGGCATCGCTTGTGTCCGACTGGCCATCCGCATAGGCGATTCCTACAGGAAAACAGGCCAATGTAATTGGCAAGAGAGTTTAGAGAAGTTTGCAGTTGAGCTTACAGTAATTCTGCTGCCCTCCGCGCTCAAAAGCATTTTTAATTACTTAGACAGTTTATTTGGCTGCTCTGCAACTACCATTTCTACAGCAGCTTCGGTAGCGAAGAAGGCGGCAGAAAAAGCTACTAACGTGGTAGCGTCCACGGATGAAGAAACTATACAATGTATGTCGGGTCGAGGGATATTGAAAAAGGTTGGAAAGATAGTTCTTTCGTGTTTCTGTAGAGGTTTGATCCAGCGGGCGACCAATCATTTACAGGCGAAGGCCGATGACCAAATACGCTCTGTCCTAGAAAAAATTTCAGGCGATATTACCCAGGAACTCTTGGTTCTCATTCGCACTGTGAAAAGATCAATCCCCATGGAGAGCTATCGCGCCTTCTTGTGCGGCCTGCGCTCCCACCTGTCCAGTACCGACTGGTGGACAAAACTCACAGGGTACCTCAGCCAAGTGATTCTGGGAGGCAGATCCGATATAACCCAGGAGTGTAGAAGGTGGCGCGACAAGGAGTGCAACTTAAAGGAAAAGACTGTGGCTTCGAGCCTCATCCCACTTGGATTGAACGCAGTTGTAAACATGAAGGACCACGTGAATGCAGCGAGGCTACTCCTGTCCTCGAGCGAGAGTACGGAAGACCTAGTCCACCTCAAAATTATCACTCTGCTTCAGACGACTTGGCAATGGACTAGCAGCACCTACGGAGTCACTAGGGAAAGCGCACAAAATGCCGATGTGTCTCAGCCCGCTGCGGGCGACGAGATTGAGTTCATTGATTGGATACGTGAAGAGACGTACCACCAGGTCGTGAGGCCTGTCAAACGTGTCTACAGCTCACTGACAGAGTATACCACGGACGTGATGGGTGCAATTGGTTCCACCTTGATTAGAAGCGCAACCTCCCCAAAGGATCCAAAAGAGGAAAGTCAGCACACCGTGCAAAATCCAAGGGGCAACCCAGAGAAGGAAGGTGGCACCCTCCCTAGAGTCGACGATTTGGTGGCCTACAGCCGCGGCCTGCAAGACAATAGCATGAGATGCGTCTCGGCGCAGAAGGTTCTACCCCATGGAGTGCCAGCTGCCGCTGAAGACCCCACGCTAAGTCTCGGCAAGGATGGTGACCTGTTGCAGTCTGTGAGGGTATTCGAGCTGGCCCCTTCCCACCACTTCTCAGACATGTATGACAGGAGGAGTGTCGGATGTTCCGTACAACTCCTAGGTGCTACTGGGTTGAGTCGGGGGAATGTGCTGCGAGCGGTCTCACCATCGCTCACGAGGTCGGTGGCGGGCTACGCGCGGAAACCGCGGCTCTTGTCGTTCAGTCCAAATCTCGTTGCACTGGGTGCTGCGAGGAAAATGGCTTACAACAAACCAAGCACTTATGCGGTGCTAGAGATTCAGCGCTTATCGCATCCTTCCCTCTCTTGGAGTTCACTACGACACGACACGCGCGATGTGGACCATAATAATTACTTCTCTTTCCCGCAACGGGGTATATTATCCCCGGCCTATCGCGATCTGTATTGTAGTAATTCCGCGTCACTCTTCCAATTAGAACTTGTCCAGAGCGGGAGTGTGGAACTAATGAAGTCTCCTTGAGATCAACTACCGTAATCCGCTCTTACCAGGGAAGCTTTCGGTTGCCTTGATTACGGAGATGCTGACCAATTATCCACTCGGAAAAGTCACTTTTCCCTTTCCAGTGGCAAGCAGCGGGGACGCGTACGCTACACGCATTCGATGAGGTTGGGTTTCTCGGACTGTGCAAGCGACAATGCGGCACGCAACGTATTATTACCTGACTTTTGGTTGTTGTGCTACCATCCCACTTTAACGATGCACAGCGTTTTTCAATCATTGTTTTCCCCTGTGCGACTGACTAACTTCATTGACATTTACTTTCCTTCTCCTCTAAAACTAGTGCTTCTCACGATCTCTTCGTACAATTGTCATTACAACCGTGGCGTTACTCTCATCTCTTTTTATGGTGTTGAGGCTGCATGCCCGTATTCTTCGTTGTCGGGAGGTGGCGGTGGTGGTGAAAGGAGGGGGCCATCAGCTACGTATCGGTAATATCATGCACCTGCTATTCTGTCGACTTCAATCTTTGATTCCTTTTTGATACATTATGCCGTAATGACTGTGTACCGCTTTCCCGAAATTAGCAATTCCCTCACAAGCTCCACAGAGGCGGCGACAGCAGATTTACAATGGATTCATTAGCTGCTGCGCATTCCACGGGATCGAGTATTTACATTCCAAGGGGAAGAGTTATCGGCTAGTATCAGTCATGCAGAAAATAAAAAAGGAACATATTATGGCTGTTCTGCCTCAGTATAATGTGAGTCTACCTGCACCACTTCTCGCTGATGTCTTCCGAACCAAGCCGCTGAGCTTCATGGACTGAAGAATGTTACTACCTCCCTTACCTACCCCAACTACCATTGTAGGCGTGTTTTATTTGGAAGTAGCCCATCTCGCATTTTTGAGTACCTCGACGAGGGCGTGCATCTCACCGTGAGCACCGCTGACAAAGGGTTCTAAAGTATAAAAGAGCAGTCCAAAACACTCTTAGACACACCTTTACTTCATAGTGTCCTGGCCATGGAGGAGAGCGTCCACTACTTGGAAGCTGGCCGCGCAGACACGGGAGCATCGCCGCAGGTGTAAAACCGTGGATGCACCTGAGGAACGCTCTCGTGACGAAGCAGACCTTCTGAGGACTGTCACAATGGATAATTGGAAATACTATTTGCTCCACGGCGAAGATCAGTAGGTACTATACACGACGCTGATTGACCACCAACTTGCGTAAAACACCAACGGAGTTTGCAACGCATATGGTCTATAACCTACTAGAGTTGCTGAGAATCATGGACTGGAGTCCGCAACGACAGACATCACCTTCAAGTACTATCGCCGTTTTGCCTCCAGCATGTGGGTGCTATTGTGGGGTGGTAGCTCAAAGGTAAAGGTGTGGGTTTACTGGACTACTATACCCTCGCACAGTTAAAATTCACCAGGTGTCCTGGATGAAAGAAACTGAGGCGGGGTATCTGTCAATCACAGCACCAGCACCTCGTGTTCCGGGGATAATCCTCCGACCCCCCACTATCTCTGCTGTCGGCCATAGAATTATATTTCTCAACGACCTTCATGGAGCTCCACCTCCGCTGTCCGCAACTACAGAGCATCCGCGGTATGAGTACACTGAAGGAGCGGGAAAAGCTATACCTCAAGCAGTGCGAGCAAGTTACCACCGTTGACGTTGCCGGCCTCCATGAGCTCCAGGAACTGTACGTCCACTGTAGAAAACTGCAAACGGTTGAGGGACTACAGGGCCTGGGGAAGATTCGAAGCCTCACCATGTTTCAGTGCGATGACGTTGTCACTGTTGATTTGACCATGATGACATCTTTGGAGGAGTTAACCCCACCGTGCCAGCAGCTCCATGAGATCAACGGTCTGGAGGAGCTGGCGGGTTTGAAGCGACTCATTCTTCGCGGCTGTCACATTAAGGACGTTCTAGTGTCATCAAATCACGACGATCGACATCACCAAGCTGAACTGCCGAAATGAAAATTATTTGCATTGCGGCATGCTGGAACAGGTGCCTGTATTGGAGGAGTCGGCCGCTTGAGGGGCATTGACTGTGAATGAGTGGAACACATGGGATTCCTACTTCGTCATGTACAGCGCCACACATCTGCTTTAAGTTACATTCCTATTGACATCTCAGACAACAACCTCAATGGACCTACGCTTTTCATCCCTTTGGCTACTTCGACAATTTTCTCGGCCTTTGTCATGTCTATCTGGCAAACACGCTGATAGCAAATACTACTCACGCGTCTAAGCACAGCTGTCCTTCTCTGGCGCAAACTCCCTGTTTGCTTTATGGCATCTACTGGTGGGTGGCTCTGCACCATCGCCCTGGTGCCAGCTTAAAGTTACCGTAAGCGCACAAGTCCAACAACACAGCCGTATAGCCATGTCGATCGAGTTCTGGAGCACAGCGCTGCTGCTTAGAGGGGACATGCAGTACGACTTTAGCAAACACAGTGCTGGGCACGCGGTATCTCTCATTGCGCCCAATGCGAGACAATTCGTTGAGTGCAGTGAAAAAGGTGTTTGCTTGTACGACCAAAGCACCGTGAACAGTCCTCCGGGGGAGCTGGCTTGCCAGCTGCGTGTTGCGGAGTCTCACAACACAGCGGAGCGCTTTCTGCCGTGCCGACCTGCCTCGGGCGTGGACTGCTCTGGTGTCGCGTCCACTGGCTGTCGGTCGCCGTTGACGATGCGGCAGCTTACGGTTGTGGATATTGATGCCCCCTCTTGTTTCGATTGGTGGATCGGCAGGGGCACACCCCATCTCCCACTGTCACTTGTCATCAAGTCTGACATGGGGCGGGCGGATTTGCCAACAGACCGCTATGGTGGTTTCCTTGTGTCACTGAGCTTGTGTGGACAAAAGGCAAGACACAACATCCAGATCAGTGGGCCCCTTACATCTGTGCAAACACTCCGGTTGATTGATGTAGAAATGGTTACCGCTGACGATCTCCTCCGTTTTCCTAATCTGGAGCGTTTTTATGTCACGCAGCGCGCAGACAGCGCCGTAGAGACGCGTGTTGATTTAGGTTCTTTACAGATATCTGATGGAACCAACGCGTCTTCTCCTCGTGCGCACCTACAGCACCTTTCCATCCACCGGTGCTCTCACGTGTGTTTCCCAGAGTCGCCCATGCTCTTCCCACATCTACGGTCGCTGAGCTTACGTGGGAGCTGCCTTGGGTCAGCTGTGCGTTTTCCTCCTGAGATTCCACCGTTGACCCACCTCGACCTTTCCGTGCAGAACCCCGAGCTCATTAAGGAGTTCCCCCATTGCCCGAATCTTCGCTTCCTGGCACTACCTAATCTGGGTCTCACTGCGCTGAGGACCATGTTGAGCGGGAGCGAATCTTCCAAGCGGTTAGAGGGAGTTATCTGCCATGAGGAGTCCTTGAATTTAACCAGCTTAGAGCCACCTATTGGCGCCCTAGAGGTGTTGCGCATTCATGAGAGTCCGCAGTTTAGGAGCTTGATCTTCCCGAACTGTGACCGTTTAATGAGTCTGAGGACACTGGATGTGTCCGGTAACCCCCACCTGACGACCTTGGACGTTAATGTATGTGTGGGCCTCAGGCAATTATACTGCCATTCATGCCCACAACTTCGCGAGGTGGTTGGTCTCGCTGGTCGGCAGAAGCTTAATAAGGTGCGTGTGTGCAGCAATACTCAGCTCACCAGCATCGATGTCAGCGGCTGCGTCAATCTGACCACACTAGAGGTCCACAGTTGCAAGCAGCTGTCTGCGGTGGTTGGTTTAACGGGCCTGTGGAAACTCGAGGAGCTGAGTGCCTGCGACAATCCTAGACTGACGACCTTGGACGTGAATGGCTGTGCCAGTCTAACACAGGTGGATTTCCAGGGTTGCCAGCAATTATCCGGCGTTGTGGGTCTCACTGGCCTAGAGAAGCTAGAACACTTGAGTGCCGGCTACAATCCTCAGCTGACGACCTTGGACGTGAGTGGCTGTGCCAGTCTTACCCACATTTACGTCCAGGACTGTCAGCAACTATCCGCGGTGGTGGGTCTTGCAGGCCTGGAGAAACTTGAGGAGTTGCACACCTACGACAATCCTCAGCTGACGACCTTGGACGTGAATGGCTGTGCCAGTCTGACGCACATTTACCTCCAGGAGTGTCAGCGACTATCCGAGGTGGTGGGTCTCGCTGGCCTGGGGAACCTTGAGCAGTTGCACGCCTACGACAATCCTCA
>AUXJ01001369.1:0-22251 GCA_000482205.1 Herpetomonas muscarum
CCCACCACCAACAACAGAATTCCAAAAGGACGATCATATTAATCATAAATATGCTTTGTATGTCTACTGGACGAATCGCTACTAGTGTGTACACATAATGCGTGTGTCCACAGTATACACAAGATGTGAGCATAGGAATTTGGCCGAATGTCACCAGGCCCATTGCTTGGTGCCCGCCAGGGGGCTACCATGGACGTGGGGGTGCAATTGTCGCTGAAACGACAGAACAGTTGTCTGGATGCCATGGAACAGGCGAGGACAACAAATTAGCAGAAGCATTCATTGCATCAGCAGCAATTGCGCTATGTCCTGTCCTCCTTCTGTATGCATTCGCAAACGGGGAATGTGCCAACTACAGGTATTACACAGGCGACCGCGTCTTGAAAACGTAGCCTTAAAGCAAGCACCGTTCTCAGGAGTACTTCGCTTTTGCTACACGCAGTGCAGAACAGTTTTCCGTTCTGTCAATGCCCTGTTGTGTGTGCGTATGTGTTTGTGACGCTTCAGTGTCTTTGGACATGTTTTCCACGGTATCCTGGCTGTTTCCATCCCCAGGGCCTTACCACAGGTACAAGTCCTGTTGGAAACCCTCGAAAGGCGTGGCGCGCGCCGCCGCCCCCTCTCACCGCAGCTGCCGTGAGGAATTGGGAGTTGCTAAGGGCTGGTGCTATTCGTCCGTCATTGCGCTCCCTGAGGCGCACAGCGTCTGTATTGCTACCATGCTACGATCTACATGACGGCAGTTTGTCCGCGCGTGTGCGTTGGAGAGGGGGGGGGTCTCTGACACAATCGCCCCCTCTACAAGCCTTACCCCCCCCTCCTGATAACTCTCTGCAAATTTTGAAATGTCGGCATGGCCTTCGAAGGATCATCCTGAAATATTCATACATTTGTCACCACCTCTCCTCGTTGCCATTTCATACTCGACAGTAAACCTTCGAAGGCGTAGATTTCTTTCATTCTTAGGTGGAGGCTCAGCTGCAACTGTTATAGCGCTCGCGAGTATTATGCCTATGTTGAATTACTTCAGTTGATATGTCGCTCGGCTTCTTTGAAAGTGTCGTCTCCGACAGGGGGACTGCGCCGGTCTTCCTGGTGGTGGCAGCTGTTTCACCGAATGCCCGCATGGCTGTTGAAATGACGGGCATAGGATTGCAATACGGCGTGTCGACGCATGGAAGCTTTCCGTCTGTGTCACTGCACGTTGGTTTCTCTTCCTCCGGTCCCCGCATCGTCCAATGGCAGGGGTTTGATTGTGGAAGTCAGCTGCGCTCACACACCCTCCCACGATCTCTGGAGATGGTACGGCAAGTGTCCATTGTGCACAGCTACATGCCCACTCACCTCAACTGGTGGGTCTCCCGTGAAATGTCAGCTTTGCCACTTTCTTTTGCGCTAAAAAATTGGGAAGGGGATGTTGTGCTTGATCCAGCCCTAACAGCTGGTAAAATAATGGCATTGCTTCTTCACCGTGATTCCTGGGAGACAACTGCGGGATATTTCAGCCTGGAAGTCAATTTCACTGCAATCGAACACGTGCAGGACGTCTCCCTTATGTGTCATGATGGATCCGCGCTCCCTGGTTGGGATGCGATCAGTAAATTACGTTCCCTGCAGCAGCTGTACATTGGCATAACAATCCACATTCCTTTTCGGAGTAATATTTTGTCAGAGCTAAAAAATCTGCGGACTCTGGTGCTTTACTGCTGTCGAGAAATCAATGACGTTGCGTTTTTATCCGAGCTAAAGCACTTAAGCCAATTTACATTAGAATGCTGCAGCAGAGTGGCAAGCATCAGTGCACTGTCCGCCTGTAATGGGATGCGAAGTCTGCGACTAGTAGGTTGTGAGTCCGTTGCAGAATATACTGCGTTGCAAGCTCTACCCTCTGTGCAACACCTCACTCTGAATGCAGAGAATTTACCTAGCATCGCTGTGTTGGGTAACTTTACGATCCTGCAAAACTGCAGTATTTCTCACTGTTCCGTGCTGACAACGTTTAATGACCTCGCTTTTTGCACTCAAGCCCTCCGCACGCTGCGTCTTGAATACTGCGAAAATTTGCGTGACCTGGACTCTCTCAGCAATTGCGTACACTTGGAGTCGCTCGCACTACGCGCATGTGATTCTTTAGTGTCCATAGCCGGCGCTGCAGGGGCACCAGCCCTTTCAGTCGTTACTGTCATGGACTGCATATTATTTTCCGACTTGGGCGATCTTCACAAATGCACAAATCTTACAACTGTGAATATTCACCACTGCAAAGGGCTACATTCCGTTCGCGGTCTACGGGACGCGTTCAAGCTACAGAACTTGCGTTTGCACAAGTGCCCTGTCGAAGATGTTGAGGAGGTGGTGGAGACTTGTCCCCTATTGCAGGTACACATATCGTGTTGTAAGTAACACTAAATATTTTTTAATACTCGCGTGGGCAAAGACAGATGGACCATTCGCGTGTTTTCATGCCTGTCGTGAGGCCCAATCATAAAGCAATCTGATTAATTATAATAAAATCCCATATATTTGAGGTGACACACCAGTGGTGGCATGTGTCGGCGCGAATATTAGATGTGCATCGAGAAGGCCTGATTGCTACCACTGTACCGTGTAATTTACTGCCCAAATGTGCACGTTTCAGTTAAATAATTCCCGATGAAAATGTACTCACTGTATTGAAAGACTCCCATCTTCCATAATGCCTCATCCACGCTTCTCTCTCTCTCTCTATATATATATGTATATTACAGACATATTCCTCGGTGCCTATCTGACAGTGGAAAATACATCTCTATTTTATGGACGGAGTGGAAGCTGCTGTTGCTCATAGGTGATGCGCCGGGCAAGAACCTCTTTGAGACCCCTCACTAGAAGATTTCGGCAACGATCCCATCGATTTAGAATTGTTATTGTGCTGGCCCTTACGCTAATTGTTGCCTTCATTGCCGATATTTTATTGAGGAGTACTGTCTCGCATACACTTTGGGGTTTTAGTGCTAGTGATAACAGTGTACTCAGAACCACTGCCTCGCAACGCAAATGGTTCGGTGTACGTACTATCCCTTTGGCTCCTCCTACCCTTCGTTACGAGGATTTGTTTGACCCTCTCCCACCAAGACCAGGCGAGGCATTCATCAGCTTCGCCACCTATCTCGACTGCTTGGAGAAACGCCTCTTCGTGAACAGGAGGGCACAAGTGGAGTATGCTTTCCCACCTGAGCAGGCGGCCACCGCATTTCCATACCTCATGGTCCCTGCAATGTCGGAAATCCGTGATATTAAGGCGCTGATGTGCAACATATCTGTACCTATTCGTAGGCTCTTGTATATTCAAAACGGTGCAGTACCAGCCATGACAGCTTTTTTCGATGATGTTCAGCGAGCTTTTCACTTTACTCATCGGATGAAGATACACCGGTATCCAGACAATATTGGCTTTGCTGGGGCAGTGAATGCAGGGTTTCACGATGCAATGCGGTACAGCTTCAAAGATGTGCCCTTTTACTGCATCTTCAACAACGACGTTCGCTTTCCTCGAGGACTCCTCGAAGATACGCACAGACGCTTCTTGGAGGCCACCAAGCATGATTACCAGATGATTGCATTGTTGGAGGCGGAGGTAAAGGCAGAGCCAAATGAGTACACACCACAGTACCGAGTTACTGTGCCCCTACGCTCCTCTGGAGGAGACACCTACTTGGTCACCTCACGCCTATTGCCAGATCGTATCCGTTACGCCGATCCTGATGTTCAAAAGAAAGCTTTTTCTTCCTTTTACGGTGCTGTCTTCTACGATGGCGGCCGTGACACCTCCGCGTGGGGATTGTCACGGCTCGCGATGGAAACAGTAGGCTCCTGGGATGAAAATGCGTACCCCGCATACTTCGAGGACACTGATTGGCGATGGAGACAGATGAGACTGGGTTTCCAAGACTTCATCCCACGCCCTGGTGTTGGTGAACGCATCCACTACGCCAGTGTAACGGTGAAAAGTGCGCAGGACACCTGGCTACGGGCAGGCGAACACGACAGAGTGACAACGACGAGCGCCGACGAGAAGAAAATTGCTGCTATGGATGCCTATCAGCGAGCATTTTCGAAAGCAATCTGGCACGTCCTTAGCCAGAAGCTGCCAAATCGCTATATCCTTAGCAAGTGGGCAGCGGTCACGACAGAGGCAGCATATCTGCCCTACATCCTGCGAGCGGAGGTTCCACATCCCACTCGAGAATGCTATTTGCCAATCGATGCATGGGTCAGGAACGTCGATTTTTTGGAAGCAGTTGCAGAAGCTGTGGAGCTAGGTGTCACGCATTTTCTAAGGAACCCAGAAGAACGAAAGGAGGGAGCACTTTTCTATTATCTCCAGGAGGGGGATCGGCAGCGCCTGATGCCACGCATGTGGTACACAGAAGAACTGTTTTCCCCCTCTTATTATATCGCAGAGGGCAAGCTAAAGAAATTGCCAGCGTCCTACATGGATGCTGGCCACCTTGGTAAGTGACCATTTTTGTGTGTGTTTCACACAAGGTTGCCTACTGATCGTGGTGAGACGAATGAAGCAGCGGTGTAGGCGTGCTAGTGCTTCACAGGTTGCCATCTCAGAAGAGGTGTCACCTTCGTCTTTCACAAAATGGATCTCCACCTCTGATACCGTCTCACCTTATTATCATTGTGGTGTGGTAATCATATTCTCAAATGGCTTCTTCTGTGGGCTGATTGTCGATGTCGTTTTCCGGTTTGACAACTCTGAACGCAAGCACCCAACGTGCTATCACCGATGTCTATGGATATATTCTGCATGCGGCACCAATTACACATTCACAGCATTACCAGTGAATACACGCTTATTTTTGCACGTGGAATATCAACTCGTGCCTGCGTGGGGCACATGGGTATGTGTCTCTGTGTGTGTGTGTGTGTGCGAAAAACTCCATGACTATAATCTTCCACACGCCCAAGTGCACCTGCTCATTGAGGAGACGCTCCCTTGGGTTATGTATCAGAATGTTCGAGATCAATTTAGATCTGTCGACGCCTATCCAAATCGGTCTCACTTCCACCTGCCAAGTACTTGTGGGCCGAACCAGCGCAATACCCAGGGCGGTTCCTAACTGCACATTCTTTTCAACGAACCTATACATAGCTATGTGAGTGGTAGTGCTACATGTATCTGTATGATCTACAGGGGAGAGAGAGAGAGGAGGGAATGTGGTTGCTTCCGTGAGCTGCCTTGACGACCACCACCGAATGCACAGGGGTGGATGCTTTTCACGCATGAAATATTGCGACACTATACTACCTATCATCTATCTTTCCCTGACTTGTCTATTCCTCGCAGTAATTACATTATCTACCCCTAACTCCTACTGCATCAAAGCTTTTCTTTCATCCGTTCCGCTAAACTGCTTACAGCCGCCAACTCTTTTGTATCCATCTTCTTTTCATCATATTGGCAACTCCCCACAACTTACCTTTATTATCACCGCCACCGCCAGTGCTTTCAGGCGCAATGGACAGGGACACTGAGATTCCACCGCCAGAGAGCCGCGAGGAGGAGACGAACCGCGAGGAGGAGACGAACGGCGAGGTGTTCAACGGGAACCAGCCCGTTGAAGATGATGCCACCGAGACTTCCAAGGAAGACTTCGTCAACCCGTACGAGCGTTTCGGCGAGGATCACGCTGCTGAGGACGGGGAGTGGCTCAAGGCGGACGGGGAGTCCGAGAGGACCTCTCCCGTTGTCCTCCTCCCGTGGCGCATGGCACTGTTGCTCTTTGTCTCTACCCTGGCTCAGAACTTCAGCTACCAGAGCACGGATCTCATCACTCACAGCACGGGATATTATAGCTGGACTGCGGCTCAGCTGCAGCAGTTCAGCCAGCTCGTCTACAACATGATCTACCTTGGCCCGGTCTTTGGCCTTGTGATTGACATCGTTCGTGTGTTTGGCGAACGGTATCGGTTCATCATGATCCTTGCCGCTATCGGGAACACGATCCTGTGCTTCATCTTGTTCGGCAAGCCCTCACTGCCCGATCACTATGGCTCAACACTTGTGACCGCGTGGCTTATCCAGGTGTTTGTGATGTTCATGTACATCCCAGCCACCTCCATGGTCATCGCCTACGGCAACACCTACCAGGAGACCCGGTCGGAGTCTTCCGCTCGGATTGGTGGTCTCATGGCGCAGACCATGTTCGTCCGCAGCCTGTCGACTTTCGCCTCGAGCTTCGTGACGACGTTTGGTGTGGACCGAATTACCAACCCTAACCCGCAGAGGTACATGGTGCTGCTCGGTGGCATTTTCTCCATCGCCGTGATCCTGTTGCTGGTCAACCCCATTACGATGAAGCGGTCTTACTTTTTGGAGCGCCGCGAGAGGACCTTTGTCCATACGGCACCGAAGCGTTTCGTGCTGTCGACAGTGAGGGCCCACCAGGCTGCCTTCTCCCCCTCGGCTGCAGTGACCAACACCGCGTTCATGTTCACACTGGCATTCTCATTCGTCTACTTCATGCTCCCTGATGTCCTGTACAATGACTCGTGGAAGATCCAGGATCAGTACGGTGCGAACTTCTCCAAGAATCTGACCAACACCATCTCTTGCCTGGCGGAGCTTGGCGCCGCCCTCGGCGCGCTGCTGTATGCACTGTGGATGTACGTCTCGCAGCGGTACACCCGCCTCGGCATGAGTCACGTCAGCACCACCCCGTACGTCGTGGTCCTTGCTGGGTGCTGCGCTTGGGGATTTGGCGCCTTCTTCTACCTGTTCGGCGTCCTGGGCCACAGCAATAAGAACTTCAAGTGGGATGTGTACCTCCCGTTTCAGAACATCGTCGTTCAGGCCTGTCTCCGTTTTGCCTTCATGCCCACGCTCTCGCTTGTGTCCATGCACGCACCCAACGGCTACACATCGACGGCGTTCCAGCTGTTCTCTCTGGCCTCCACGGGTGGCGGCTCGGTCAGTGACTATGTCACGGCTTCGCTGGAAAGCTCGATGGGCACAAGCATTGGTTCCTACGAACTTAACATGTCAACCTACTGGAAGACTGTCCTCATCTGCATCTTCTTCCACTTCCTCGCGCTCCTTCCTGCACTGTCGCTGCCCAAGTGCCGCAGCGAGGACGAGACGAAGCTGACTCGGTTCGCCGACGAGAACGAGCCCGCCTTGAGCTGCACCACGGATGAGTAGGAATACTCATACTCATTAAAAACACACACACACACACACGCATGAAAAACAAGAACGGAAAGTGTTGTCCCAGTATCGGAACAACATCAGCTGCCGTAGCCTGGCGTATGTCCGACGGGTACGTTGTTATGGCACGCTTAAACGTAGTTAAATCGTCACATCACGCAATCTTTCTCTTGTAAAAGGAGTTGATTGCTGGTGTTCTCCTCAGAATTCTTCCATTTCTTTTACGTTCTTCCGCTCTCCCTTTTTTTTTCAAAGTTTCCATTTCAATTTCTGCCCCCTTCCCCCCTTTCTCCTTCCCCCCTTTTCTCCTTTTTTCTTCGATTCCTTCTTGCTATATGAAGATGCTCGGTACGCATAACAATGCTCGCTTTCTTCAGGCGCTGTACTGCTCTTATCCTCTATCCTCAAAAAAAATGGCGTGTTTAAGCAGACCCTCCTCCTTGACTGTGGTCCTACTTTTACGCACCCTTAATTTCCTGTGCAGGATTGGCATCCAAAAGGGGCTCAAGTTACGGTCTGCATTTGCGCTAAACTGTACTGAGAATCTCTGGTACGATATCCTCATTCCGCTTTCTTTTAATTGAACCGTTTTCCTTTCAACCTTTTCATTTTTTTTTGAACTCCGCCTGATCTTCCCTCCACACATATACTGTCAAATGCAACTGGTCAAAATATATATGTTTCCTGAGTATTCTGTCATGAACTACACGCTCGTCCACATACAAGCATGTAGGAAGGAATACGATGCTTTCTTCAATAGTCAAAGTTTCGCTTCAGCCAAAAATGCATTACACCCTGCTTCATGTGTCGGCAACGGAGACAGCCATATGGTGCAAGGCAACCACCCCCTGTTGTGGGCCAACGCAGGTCTTTCCGATTGCGTCGCAGGAAACTCATCCGCAGAAATGGGAGCCCACAGGGCACGGTGTGCTACAGTTTTCCAGTGATATACTGCGAAACCACCGCGCACCCTTCACGCCCACTCTATAAATGGGGCAGCTCCTGTCCTCGGCCAATATTTGCAGCTGAACCCAAAGGGTGCAGCAGACAAGTAAAAGAAGCATAAGCAGATGGTGTCTTTCCCCCGCCCGCGAAGCTTACTGCCATGTTGTATATCATATTTCTACTGCTTCTTTCGTCGTTTTCCACCCATATATTTGTAGCTCCTACTTTAAAGTCTCATCCTTTCCTTACTTCCCCTTCCCCTCCCCCCACCATTGTCGCTCTCCCTGCATACCGCTCGCCGGACCTGCTCAAATTCACCCCGTTGGCACAGACTCTATCAGCTCAACTTGTCCACCTCCCCCCTCTGACCCGTCGCTCACCGACAACTTCCTCCACAAGACCTCCGCTCACTTGCAACGTCACATGTCCCGCAAGCTTCTTACGGTGGTTCTCGCGCTGCTCGTGCTGTGCAGCCTCGCCAGTGCGCAGAACACAACAAACCCGTGCTACGTGAACAACTGCCAGACGTGTGCCCCTGCCAGCCCTGTGGTTTGCCAGGACTGTAAGCCAGGCTACAAGCCAACGGCGACGCGTCTTTGTGAGATGAAATGTCGTGTCGTCTACTGCTCGCTGTGCTACGCCTTTGACAATACCAAGTGCGCTACCTGCATGTACCCGTACCTCCGCAACAGTAACTACCTCTGTGTGAGGCGGATCCGGTAATCCCGTCCGGTATTAATCCTTTATTAGGGCCAAGTCTTCTGTGGAGCGCACGAGCTGTCATTCCACCAGACACCACCTTCGGTGTCACTGGTGGTGCTGTGTTCATGCACCTGCGCCTCCGCCGAGGACAGCGAGAGGGCTCGCTTTTTGTGTCTCTCTCCCCCTAATCTTCCGCTCGCTTCTTTCCTTCGTTCAACCCTTCTTTAAAAATGCCCGATCGTGCAACTCATCGTGCAGCTCTTTTGTGTCGCTCAATCGATGAGGAATGCTCCCCCCCCCCCTTCCCCCCTATAGTCCAATTGCTTGTTTACACACACAAAAAAACCCAGCCTTTCTTCACTATACACATTTATTTCCTATACCTTTTTTATTTATTCATTTCACTTTAACCAGCCAGTGCTGTTTTTTTTAATTTTCACTGCAGCCTTTCCGTATATAATTATCCACATCCACCATCTGCCTACCGTTTTCATACGCAGTGCGCGAAATGCAATTTTTGCCTGCGTCACAAAAGTGATAGCAATATTGTGGATTTTTCCCCGGACTTGTCCCTTTACAAAAAAAATATATCCTTTCGGCTTATTTATTTACTTTCTTTTTCGTGAGCACAATGGAGTAGCACTTGTTTGTATATGCCCCTGTTACGTGTCTCACCTAGCTGTTCACTAACGTTTGTCAACAAATCGTAAGGCGACTGTTGAGAACCCGTGCATACAGGCTTCAATGCAAAAAAAAAGCTATCCTGCTCGCTCTTTTCCATAGCTTTTATTCTAGTTCAATCATGGTGCGATGTGATGCATATATTTTTATGTCCTTTCACAGCACCTTTTCCCGACATTCAGTCTTTCCAAATACCATTTACGTCGTCAGGTCAAAATACTCTCGCACAGGTTACGGTGATGTGTGCGGGGCATGGACGATTATGTTTCATACCAGGCAAAGAAAAAATAAGTTTCGGAAGAACAGGAGGATTATTAAGCGGTGAAAGCCGTGCATGCCTGATTCGTGAACCGACGTGGGCAGAGGGAAGGGATGCCGTTACGGAAGGGTTGTAAGTTACCAGATCAAGGTGTTTGGAAGCTACGCGAACTTACTACCACCAGATTTTATGATAATGTCACAGTGAGTCAACATTGCCACTTTCTCCATGGAAAATTCGCCCTTAAAAAACACCTCTTCCCCTCATAACTGTATACCATTAGCGTTATTTATAGTGAAACGAAAAATAGATGGGAACCCCCCTCTGCTGAGGGCAGTTAATTCGGTTTCTAATCCTCGTGTGTGATCCTGATCCATTCACCTCGACGAGGTTTGCTTGCCGAAGAGATGCCATTCCGGTCGCATACGCCAGAGTGAGGTTCTCCCATCCGTGATTATATATTGGGGTGCACTGGAAAGGGAGGATGTTGTTCATGGGTGCGCGCCCAACGAGGGTGTGTGAGAGGATGTATGTGCAATTACATACGTCTCGACGTACTACTGCCTTGAACATGTAAGTATCCCGTCATTGCAGCGGCGCTGGTTCGTAGGGACCACTTGATCGCATGATGAAAGACATTCACACGGACAAATCAGAGCACTGTGCACTGACCCACATTGATGATAATCCGTATATACACTATCTGACAAACAATTTTTAACGGAAGCATCAGCAGTGCGCTGTTAACGTGAGGAGGCTTTGAACATGGAAGTATCCCGTCATTGCAGCGGCGCTGGTTCGTAGGGACCACTTGATCGCATGATGAAAGACATTCACACGGACAAATCAGAGCACTGTGCACTGACCCACATTGATGATAATCCGTATATACACTATCTGACAGATACAACCACGACACTCCTGGGGAATGAGGAGCGTTGCTCGCGATCGCTATTGTTGCTGGAGATATGGGCAACGGAGGTGATGCGGTGCATCAAACAGTCTTGGGAGAGGGGGGCTGTAACAGCCACTGTCCACCATGTCACCCTTTGGGTCGACTTGTTACGCGGGAGGTGTCACCATCTGGGCTAGCAGCCCTCTCAGCTTGCAGGCTAATTTGTACATCCCTGGTGAGTGCACCCGCTTGTCTACTGTTAAGGTAGAAGATATGGCTAAACAGATATATTGTGGCACACGCCCACAAGAGTTCGAGGCTGATATACATACCCGTCACAGTATTTTTTTTTAAATTACAAAACAGTTGCTAGAGGTTGATAGGATGTCTGGTGCCGAGCGTAAGAGTGAGTGGCAACATGTGGTTGCCGGAGAGGAGTCGTTTACTTTTCCCTCTCGGGCGCAATGCTGTTTGTCAAGGCCGCCGTGGTCGTATTTCTATCGCCGGCACTAACCAGGTTAGTTTCCCCAGTAGTCAACCCCACAAGGTCATATCAGCTGCGGCAACGATATCCGCAGCGTTTCTGCCTGTACCTTCGACACCAAACCCTCGCGAATCAAGTATCAATACATTCTTCGCTCCGGTCATGATAGCTGTATTGAAGGTTCAAACAAATGATATCCTGCGTCAAAAAAAAGAAACAATTGTGCCTCTTGTAATTTCATATCATGGCGTCTACTTGAAGAGAATAAAGCAACGCATCGTGGTGTGTTTGTGTACGGTGACTTTTCACACACAATAGATGTAAGTACTTTCATGCACATTAAAAATATGCTATCATGTGTCGATTTTGTATTGCTCGACTGTTTTTTTTCTCCAACCCCCCTCCCTTACACTTTCCTTATACCTAAGCTGCTGGTGTATTCCTTTACGCACATACAAAAATAAAACAGCAGCGTGCATTCATCATTCGTTGATTGAATACAAGTTTACATCCAACAAACGTTCCTCGTCGTATCCATTAATAAAGCAATCCTCGCAGGATAGCCCTTCTATACAAGGAGCCTATTGAAATATCAGACCTGAACGTACCCACCGACAGAGCCACTTATGTCAGTGCTCTTATGGAAATCGTTGGCGCCGTTCGATGAACGTGTCAATAAGAGTAACCACGCATTATCGCTTGTTTCTCCCCAAACCAGGATTGTCATCGAGATGGGCGAGGAGGGTCTAACGATGCACAAGCGGGAAGGGGACAAACATACAAAATTCGTCCGTGCCGTCCAGCTGAGAACTGGAGAAACACCCAACACTGCTGCTCGCTATTTGGGCTACCCGGGAAGCATTGGCATGTCGGTCGCAGTCAATGCCCCGCACCCTTTACGACGTTACGCCCCCTTGTCGATGCGACAGCTGTCAACAAGCACCGATAACCGCACGACCTGTTTCGATTGGTGGATAACCAGAAGCCCTTCCCCTCTTCCCTTATCCCTTGTGCTCGAGAATGACGCTTGCAACCCACTTATCCCTTCGAATCACTTTGGCGGCGCCCTGCTCTCCCTCACCCTGTCGGGAGAGAAGTCACTGAAGAGGGTTCAAAAGGTTGGACCTCTCCCGTCTGTAAAAAACCTTTCCCTTGTCGGAGTAGGAAAAGTTGACGACAGTGCGTGCCGTACATTTCCCATGTTGAAACAGCTTTGCATTTACGGAGCCGGGGGCAGCACGCTGTCCACTGTGGACCTCGCTGCAGTAGGAGGGTGTGAGCACCTGAGGCATTTTTGCGCTTATAAGTGTTCACTTGTGAAGCCACCGCGGTTGTCAGCTTGCTTCCAGTCTTTGGAGACACTGTGTTTGATGGCGTGTGACATCCAGTCGCCTTGGCCATTGCCGATGGAGATGACAGAGCTAACACATCTCTACTTTGAAGTACAGGAGCCCGGGCGCATAGCGCAATTTCCGCACTGCCCACGCCTCAAGGTCTTAGTAGCCACCATGACAAACAACGATATACTAGCGACCATGTTACAGGGGTGCACGTCACTTCGTCAACTGCGCGTCAGCGTGCAGGGGATACAGACGTTCAGTTTGGCGAACCTTCCCGCCGCTTCGTTTTCAGTGCAGCGCATACACCTTGTCGAAATGCCACAGATGCGCCACCTCGACTTGTCAGCATGCATATGGTTAGACCATCTCACTGTCCAACAGTGTGATAACGTTGTGCAGATTGTGTTTCCCAACGATGCTCCCATCAAGGAGGTCATTCTTGACGGCTGTGCGGCACTACCTTCCGTTGAGTGGGTTCCATCGTTGGCGAGCCTGCGGACGTTAGTGCTGCGGTCGTGCGGCGCTGTGCCCCACCTTGCCCTAGGTGATAACAGCCCCGTTGAGAACCTCCGGCTGATGGGCTGTACCAATCTGCGTGACATTGGGGGGCTGCGCTCAGCCTCGAAGCTGCGCATCTTGGAGGTCACGATGTGTGCCGCCATTCAGCACCTTGACCTCGGTGGCACTTCACTTGAGGAAGCCAGGCTGGAGTTCTGTGGAAATCTCACCTCCGTCGACGGGATTAGTTTCTCACAGAGTCTTCGTGTATTGCGTTTCGGGTTGTGTGGTGGAATAACTCACCTCAATATAGAAGGCAGTTCCGTCGTGAAGCTTCGGCTGGACGAGTGCGAAAGCCTCCAATCCATCGACGGGATTGGGTCTGCGACGAGGCTGACTGAGCTGCACATCGCTTTGTGCGATTCTTTGAGGCACCTTTCCCTCGGTCATGGCAGTGCTGTTGAAAAGCTCACTTTGCACATGTGTACCGCTCTAAAATCCATCGAGGGGCTTGATTCTGCGTCGAAACTGTCATCCTTGACGGTGACATGCTGCCAAGCTGTGAGTCGACTCCACTTTCCGCGCGAAAGCTCCCTCAAAGAAGTCTGCCTTGATGAGAGTCAAAAGGCGATTGTCAATGACTGAATTGAGAAACTTGCGCAACGTAGTGGTGCAAACTATCCCGGAATAGTGTTGATTGATGCCCGTTGGAGTCTTCGTGCAAATTACATGACCATTGTGGTAGGCTGTGCTGGGAGAGCTGGAGGGTGTTGATTGTTGGACCTCCGTTTTCTTTCTTGTATTTTCTGCAGATTTTCTGCAGGTTTTTTTCTTGCAATATATTGTTTTATATAACGCCATTGAGTGCGTGTGAACTTCGGCTTCTTTGCTCAAAGGCACCGTTGATCGATGTCCCAGACACACATGCATGTTCAATTGTTTATTTATTCCACCAAGAGAAAGATACCTACGTAGTATCTCTGATTGTATTCCCTCATATTGTCTGGGTTCTCACATGGCGGTGACTTAATTTCCCCTCTTTTCTTTTTGCGACTTGCATGTATTTATTCTTGTTTTGTTTTCTTTCTGAATCCAGGGATGCATTGTGCCGATTTCTCTGGCTCGTTTGATACGCTTCTGTTGTTTCTATGTTTATGGATAGGGATTATTGACCCAGTGTGTTGCACGTGCATTCGATGTGCACGCGGCCTTGCCTTTCCTTTGCTTCACTTTAAGCGAATCTATGGGTACCGTAGCGATCATGGAGGTGTCTGACAGTGCTTGGTTCATGCGATGGACAGTAATAACAATATGGTGTACATGCGGTCGCAGTCACTGCCATTTGGGACTGGGTCAAATGTATACCCGTGGACTGGAAGAGGCCCACTCCTCATCATCACGCCGCGCGAGGCATTGTTTGCACTAGATCGCTATGGAATTATCACCATCTACCCTTTCCCATCCCTAAAGCATCATATTTTTTTTTTCAATGGTAGCACAGGCTCAGTCCTAAATACGTCACCCACTGCCACCAACACCTGCTGCTCTATCTCCCAATCGCATCTGCGCATGCGAACATCGCGTGTATCTTTCTATGCACTTACCAAGTTTGTTCACTGGAGTACAGTATGGTTGTTGCAGCTCTGTCTCCACCGTTTCTCCACAAGTGTCTTTTGTGGCGGCGAGGAAACGTAATTCTTGTCCGATTGTCAGGGTTACGTATTCTGTATGCATTCTGAGTGACCAGTTGCGCACAGCAATTGTCGAGATGGTTGTCCAATAGTTATGTTCTCCTACCACCTCATGTCCTTTTCTGTTACTGTCTAGATAGTCAAAGCAACTCCCGCGAACGAGAGGATCCGGGGTTATCACACTACATCCCAGATGACCGACGAAGGAAACACTGCTCCGCCCTCCGAGGGATGCTCCGAGACGGTGGTAGAGCGCTGGAGGGCGCTCATGTACCCTGAGAACCGCGCTGTCTTCGATGTCCTCTCCAAGGCGTTTGAGGGTGACCTTATCGACGAGGCCATGTTCCATGATAGGGCCCTGAAGCTGGTGATGCGCTCGCAATTCCTGGTTGGTGACTCTTCAGACACGATCGCAGGGCACCAACAGGAACCGTGGATGGTCTCGTACGCCTCAGCGGTCCATGACTGGAACACGCTGCAAAAGGCGGAGACAGAGGAGTCCCTACAGGAACTGCGCGAACAGTTTTTTGAGAAGGCGGAGCGCAAGCTGTTGACGGTGGAGGAAGCGATGCTCGGCAGCTACTTCTGCCTAGGGCCTGACGGTAGCCGTGCTCGCCGCTTTTTCTTCCGCTTTCTCAATACCCCTCGCGACATGCGCGTGCAGCGCCACAACTGGTTGATGCTTTATCACTACCCGAAAAACGAGTGGTCAGGGCTAGGCAACGCGGTATGGAAGCTGCAGGTCCCGCTCTTCCCGCCGTTTGGTCTGCTAAAAATGCTGAACGAGAGGATGCTGCTGGACAGGAGGCTCCTCGGCGGAGGCCCCAACCCCCAAAACAGCGGTCCGCCAGAGGCAGCTGTTGCGGAGTTCTTCCGTATTCGTCCGCTCGCGATGCAGGGCAGCGACTACTACGTCAAGCACGTGGTTGATGCCGACGGCCGACAGGTCTTAGACCCCGTAATGTCTGGCATCCATGCGCGCCTCGATGCCCTCAGCAATGAGCTCAACGCGCTTCACGCAGAATATAGGCAGTACGTGGAGGTGTCTTCGCCTGGTGGCAGCCGCGGCGGCGCGCAGGGCAGGGCAAAGTCCAGGCACCGCCAGAGGCAACATCCGTACCGCCGCCCCAACGGAGGCTACTACCGCCGCTGCGACTATGGCGAAGAGTAAACCACCTCAAAGTACGTGTGGCGCCTTCACCGCCGAGCGGAGCAGGCGCCACACCGCACACGGTGATGCCGCCTTCGCGAAGGGAACCCCCCCAAAACCACCAAACTCTTCGCGGCGGCGACGTCGCTGAGGGAAAGACGCCCAAGGTTGAGCTGGACGCTTTCCTGCGACCCATCATGAAAGCAGCAGGTGGCCGCTTACTCCTGATCCAAGCCCACCATTTTTCAGGAGCTGGACGAGGCGCAGGTCGACGAGATACGACGGGAGATGAGCTCCGGCAAGACCATCTTCTTCCCCATCTTCGTCCGCTGCCACTGGGTCGCCGGTGTGTTCTACCACACCAAAGACATTGATGCGCTCGACATGTACGACTCGGCGCTCTCACCGGTCGTCAAGAGGGACATTTGCAAGGCGCTGTGGCGTCTGTGGCCAACACTGGAAGCGATGAATCGCTACTGAACCATTCAACGGTGCGGGAGCGACGACTGCGGCCTCTTCACATTGGTGCCCCTATGGTCCTGCTTCCTGGGCGTCGTCGTCCAGTACCCACGGTGTCTCCGCCACAGCTTTAGCCGCATCCACACCGCGCGTGCCATAGCAACAGCACATGCCCGCCAGAGGGCAGCTGTACAGCAACATCAATTCGGATGCTTTGACCTAGTCGAGGCCGCGGGTGAATTTAACCATCACGATGAGAGGCCCCTCTCTACTACCAGTGGGGGCGGCGAACGGCCTTTAAACTGGCGGGTCGGGAGCCCTTTCGACTCCCAGGGGGTCTAAGCCTATGTGGCAACGCCCGCCCACGCACCTGGGTGATCCACCCCCGGGACGCGGAGGCCGGCCCGCTGAGGGAAAATCTGGACGCGCCGTGCAACTGTGATCAGCGAAGTGCTCACCGCACTTGAAGGTGCGTCCACTGTTCGATATCCCTGCGTTGCTTGCTCTCCCCGTCGCACACAGCCTAGCGTTTGTGCGCCTCGAGGGGGTGCTGTCCTTCTTCTTCCCGAACTACTACCGTGACCTGCGCACGTCCTGGACGATCAAGACAACGTCAATCTCAATGCACGGCACGCACCCGGCGGTGGTGGAAGGATAGTTCGTACTAGCCCTGCCGGCCGAGGAGCAGCGTGCCGGCTCTTCGAGGAGGCCCGGCGCACAAGGTCCGCTTCCTTTGACGGCCTGTCTGTACACAGAACAATCAGTGAGGCGGTAGAGGAGCCTGTGAATCTCTCCAGTGTATCAGAAGCGAATACAGACAACCCAGTGAACGTTCAGGAGACTGTCTAGATGGTGGCGGCGTTGTGGTGCCATTTTTCACCCGTCAAAATAAACCGGCAGCATGATGAAAGACGTTCCCATCGACAATACCAGAGCACTAAGCGCTGACCAACATCGATTTATAATACGTATTATTTCCACTGAGTGACACATGACTGCGTCTTCGTTGGCGGACCAGGAGGTTCGACATCGCGTTACTTACTTGCTAGATCGAGCTCCAAAGGAGCAGGTACGGTGCCAGGTGGCGGGCTCCTACCTTGCTAACATTCAGTCTCGTCCATGCACTACTCGCAATGCCGAAGACCGCCTAGTTGTTTCCTTGCTATTGTGCAAGCCTCCATTCCCTTATTGCTCATGTGCGCTGTTCCATCGGATACAACGTATGCACGTTGCCCTGTGGACGAGGTGCAGTACGAAGCCGTCTTGCGTGTGGAATATATTGTACACGCTCCCCTTGATACTCGCAGTGGCGCACTAAATGACTACTCCCCCTTTCCACGATCCCCCTATCCTTTGATGCACAATCCGTTGTCATTACCAAAGTAAGGCAGGTGTGACAGCACACACTCTAGTCTCCCCCCTCACTCCACCTTCTCCACAATTCTCCCACAGCTAGATTTCGTGTCTTCGCGTGTGCATGCGCATACCGCTCATTTGCTTCCGTTCTTCGTCACCATAGCTGCCTGTCACTCGACCACCTCACTGGTGTCTCGTCAGTTCTGTGGTTTTTCAGTACCGGCACTCTCGCCAAAATGCCACAAGTCCCCCTCCACCAAGCCCACGGATTCCGCATTACCGGAGATGAGCACCCTCAGAGGCGCGGGTCTCTTCACCCAAGGACTGACAGTTTTGAAGGGACGCCACAGGTATTTCCAGAAAGGAGGGGCCCGATAGAGTCACGCCAGATCGACAATGACGGGCTTCGCCACACGCCACGGCAGCCCAACAGCGCTGTCCCTCCGACGCATGAGCCCCGTCCAAGTTCACCTGAGGGACCCCCGCCGTCTCCTTGGTTCGACTCCTCGAAACCAATCACGGGGTTCCTCATCGTGAAGGGTAAAGTACAGGGTTTTCTTTACCCTACTACGCTATCAAACTACCGTCTGGAGCTGCCTGTCGGCACGATCGTTGTCGTGTGGCGCGACCGTGGCGAAGCCATCGGAGAGGTGATTGGATACGTCAGCGTTATGCAGGCGATCCGGGATCACCAGCGGGTGCGGAATATCGAAGAAAATGGTCTACTATGCGAGGCAGCTGGCCTTGCGGCAGGGCTTGATGATTCTGCCTCTGCGTCATGTCACTCTCGCAGCTCATCATCATCATCATTATTATCTTCCTCGACAGACTCTGGGTCTCCACCCCCTCCGGACGAACCAACGAGGGTGTACTGCGACAACGCTATTCCTGACGCTCAGTCAAGGGTATGGGATATTGTCAACACTGACACGAAGTTGGCACGAATCCTTCGAGTCGCCACTGATGACGACCGCGTGACTTGGACGAGGAGGCAGGCAGAGGAGAGAGACATGCCCCCACTGTAAGTTGTCTTCAAATAGGCTGCGTTATTCAGCGATATGCCATACACCCCTAGACCCTGCTGACCGTGCCGCTTACGTCAAGGATGTTGAATGTCAGCTGGGCGGGAAGAAAGTGACCGTGTACTTGGTCCGTCAAAACCCAGTGGTCCACGTTGGTTTCCATGATATGATCAGGCGTCTTCACGAGTGGTTTGGGTGCCGCGTTGAAATCTGCTGATTGGACGGCATCTGGCAACGACGACTCAGCCCACATGGGGCATGTTAAAGAGCAGCGTAGGGAGGCGGGGGTAGCAAGGCAAGCATCCAGGTAGATCTAAGGTGCTCCCTTGTTGCCACATTCCTGACAGCGTCGTGTGCGAATGAGGCTGCTGCCTCTCAATCTGAATCGTACCCTGGGGTAATGATGTTTAGCCGTAGACGCGGCAACGTTGAGCACCTACCTACATCTCTTTCGGAGGCGATAGTTTCTTTTTTTTTTGGCACCTCCGTAGCTTTGGAAAAACACTTACTTTCTCCTACTTTCTTCCCGTGGATATGCCTACCTTCGTTTTTCTTGAATGGGTACCTTGTTTTTCAGTAACGTGCTTCAACGAACCTTTTGCTGCCGCTAGACTCGTCCCCTCTGTACGAATGAATCTAAAAAGAAACTTCCCACGCTTTGTCTACCCCCCCCCCAACACCGACAACTGAATATTTTTTATTGAAATTCGTCTGTGTTTCTGTAAAGAGCATGCTGCAATTTTGGCGATGCTCGTCCAATTACATTCGGCTGGTGACCTATTTCTCATTTGAACCTTCAGTTCATGGCGCTGCTCAATGGCATCCTTTCTGTTTTTGAACAAATACTGTACACCGATCGTTTTTTTTTTGTAAACTTCCCTCTTCCTCTCGATCCACCACCTGCACAACCTCGTCTTTTCCACTATGGTAGACGGAACCGAGGAGAGCGCAGTGGGGAAAAACGACTGTAGAGCTTTTCTCTGTCTTCTACCGGAGTACATGTGATTACCTCTTTATTACAGAAACGAAAGATCCCTCATCCTGCCTTACACTGCGACAAAAGATTTTCCCTTTATAGGATGCAATCACAGTCGTCCTTTTTCAAATTACCGCACCCTCACCATTTGTCTTAACGGCGACTACTCAGGGCAGAAAACTCTCCCAATGCTTCAAATTTGGCACTAAACAAATGTGTGGAAGGAATGTCCACTATTAACAAATTCAGTGCACTCCACAGTTCATACTGAAGGAAGAATACAAAATGGTTACGCAATGGGGAGTCTCCAATGTCTCTATGGCCTCCCTCCGGAAGGCTGGTCTAAGATACCTCATTCTATGCCCTGTGGGGTGATACAAAGCATCTGCGTCCTACTCCACATTGTCATATTCGCCGCTTTAGGAAGATCAGTATCCCTGACATTAAACTTACCCTATTTCATTGACTTCTATACCGCTCTCGACCAATACCTCAACGATTAGTTGACTGTTTTTTTTCACTACGCACATAAACAAAGCTCTTCATTGGTTCCTTCTTCTTCCTGGACCCCCCCCCCCCGACCATCTTCGTCGAACCTCGCTGTAACGCTCTCCTTATATTTCTCTCTCATTTTTTGTTATTTATCCTCACCTTCTTCGGATCCACTTTTTTTTCTTTACTTTGAAAGTTACTCTCTGATATCGGTACGGGATAAACTGCGTCCTATACATTTCTATCCTTCTTTCTGCCCACAGATGTCTATTCCTCCTAAACAGAAAGCGTGGAAGCTTGTGCAAGTGTTCTGTGATATAGACGCGGAACGCAATACAACTGCCTGCATACACTTCCTCGAGCGCAGTATCTGTGACCGGGTGAACATTTACTCCCTCCGAGGTCTCACAGAAGAGACTGAAGCCCTCTCTATCTTCCTCAAGCACGTGTTCGACGTTTACAACGCTACGAAGCACGATTCTTCGAAAGGCTGCGGCTCTGTGAACAATGGTGGTCGCCAAAGCGCTGCAGTGAAAGCTAACCTTCTGTTGAAGTCACTTCTTTGCCCATCTGCCTGCACTGCAGATGTACCAAACGAAGGTGAGGAGAGAGTGCCACCGATGGACCTCACTTTTGTCGTCCCTCCAGACCTCTACTGGAGCATGGTGATCACGTATGCTCTTCGGTGCACCCCCATGGAAATACTTTTTACCACCTTCAGCTACTCGGACACCGGCTGTTGGGAGAAGCTTATTTCCCGTTTCATTTGTCACTCCGCTTTTGCAGCGCAGTTCATCAATAAGACGGTATTGGACAGCAACAAGAATCCTCCTGGGGGGTACACGAAGGAGGTGGTCTCGCGCTACCAGGAGAAATGGTTCCAGTGGCTCACCCCACCTCAGCGGTGTGGCGCACCAAAGAGTTGGAGGGCAGCCGACGCCATCGGTCCAGCAAGGGAGTTTTCGGCGACCATGCAGGTGGTGTTCTTGGGACTCTCCAGGCAGATTAAATTGTCATTTTTCCCCAGCCTCTTGACAGGAGACGAACGTCCAGACGATGGGAAGAGCCCGTCTTTTACAGCCACGGAAGGTCTTCCGCTGGAGTACTTTCTGACACTCGAATGTGCAACGAAAAACGTTCTAAGGAGCAATAGAAGCGGGGATGGTGATGGCGAATGGTATCCAATGCACACCGGCTTCCCTGCGGTGTTTTTGCGCCAGGCGTATCTCACCGTTCTCGGTGATTTCGTCGATCGCAGCCTCCAGTACCTCCTAACGAACAGTGTAGGGGGTACACCAAATGAGGCGGAACAGAGCAGGGTCGCGGAGAAACTTCTGGGCGCTCTTTACGCATGTTCAGAAACTACTGTTGAAACTACTCTCGGTACCAAAGGAACTGAGGAAATGCTCAACAAACTCCGAAAGAAGGTACTTGCTGGGGTAAAAAATACCTATGATGATATTGACCAGCATCCCAGCGACCCATTGGAGTCTCTTACTGCTTCTACTCCCAAGGGAGAAGAGTTGCGTTTTGCCGAGTTTATGAAGAAGACTGGCAGGCTCGACGAAATGGTGAAGCAGCGTTGTCTCTCCCTGGCTCGAGAGGAGTCTTTTATTCGCATGGCATACAAGGAAGACTTGCCGAAGGCCCTATTGATGGCGTTTCCTGTCCGTGGGTTTCATGGGTGTCCAGAGCATCGCGACGGGCCCCCCGACCACCTGGAAAAGGTGCAGCGCCGCTGTAGTCGATGCCTTCTGCTCCGGTGGCTGCCGACCATCTCTGATGAGGAGTGTAGTTCCATGGTAGATGTAGACTACGACACGACGAACGAGCGGCTACAGCGATCTCTTGATATGTCTATTGAGCTAACAACGAAGCAGCTCCTGTGTATCCGCTGTCATCTGGACCAAATTGCCGCGTACGCGCGTGCTGCCCAGTCCGCAAGGAGGCTACGCGAGAGCGTGGAAGCCTATCTGAGCGAGCACCCGGACATGTTTGATTGGGTACGCGAAAAGGTGAGGGCCTTCGCTAATGATCAAGTAATGCGTTTCCAAGTGTGGGAGGATAAGAAGGCCAAGGAGGAGAAGGCCAGGGAGGAGAAGG
>AUXJ01001372.1:0-42878 GCA_000482205.1 Herpetomonas muscarum
AGGGAGCCATTACAGAGCGACTGCGGGTGCACGGCTGTTCGCAGTATGGAGGGAAGCGGCAGTCACATCATGGGCCTTTTTTCCTTCCACCATGCATACCATACATGAAGACGGGAAGAGGTTTAAAAACTGTTCACTGTTGAAGAGCCAATGATGGCAGATGGTGGCCCTTCCTGCTAAAGGCGAACAAATTGGAGAAAGTAACAATATTAAGTTACTATTTTAAAAAATATATATTTTTGCCTCTGACGGTGTTTAAGTCGACGCGGAGCCGTCTTTCACTTTCAAGAAATAAGTGTAAATAGTGGTCGCCCGCATTGAGCAACGCGGTTCAACGCGCGTGCGTGTCTTTGTTGGTGTATGTTTTCTTGTTCATGTTTTGCCCTTTTCTACGACCGATCAGAAGGGAGGAGGACGAGATGATGCATCTGCGAGGTTAGCGCGGAGGAGCCGAAGTCGCAGGCGCCACGCAGCCCAATTTTCCCGCGGTACAAGTCGCAGTTGAGGGCGGTGGAGAGCAGCGCGAGGTAGCGCAGCTCCGCGGCGTAGCGGTAGAGCGCGTCAACGCCCACCTGCGACTCCGTGCTGACCGCGACGGGGCAGCGCATGGCGTCGACGGACATCACGTACATCGCCCACGAAACATACACACGGTCCTGTGTGAAGAGATAAAGCTCATAAAAGGAGCGCAGCAGCATCAGCGGCACGTCGCAGCGCGGCGGTGCGCCGCCGACGACGTTGGTTTCCACAACAGGGCGGAATGGCGCCCTCCCCGTCGCGCCGTTCAGGGCGGCTGGGACAGCCTGCAGGGGGCGGGTGAAGTGCTGCAGCTCAGCGTCGGCGTACAACCGCAGGCACGTCACGGCGAGGGCCTCGGCGGCCTGCAGCACCTGCGTACCGCTCAGCCCCGACTCCGCAATGGGAAGGTGGGCACCGAAGCGCACCCCGCGCGCGAGAACAGCCGGCCACACGCACATGCCGGGCTGCACCACCGCGGCGCTCCCCACGCCGTCAGCGATAAAGGTGTAGTTGGCGGCTGCCGTCCGCACCGTCCGCACCCGTGTGCGGATGAGCTCGTCCACCGCGCGCGCGTAGGCCTCCCGCAGCGCCGTGCTTGCCGTGTCAGCTGTGGCTCCTGAGGAGGAGATCCATGAATCCAGCACATAGGCAAGGCGCTCCGGCAAGAGAGTGGACGCCCCCATCGCTGCTGCCGTCACCTGCGCCCGGGCGCTTCTGAGAACCGCCCACACCTGAGGATACGGCGCCGCGGCGTTTGCCGTCAGCGCTGCCACCTCGTCCGAACGCTCCCGGAGGAGCTTGCGCCGCTGCTGCTCGCAGACGTCCGGCGGATGCTTGTAGCCTCGGATGCGCAAAACCGCCTGCACGCTGTCGAGGGCCTCCAGCGCCTCCGATAGGCTGGGCCGCGACAACGACTGCTGCAACACCTCACCCACGAACGCCTCCGCGGCGTCCGCCGTCTCCACCGCCTGCGTAGTGCCCATGATCAACTCCACATCCAGGAACAGGAACCACGGCGAGGGCGAATTGGAGGCCAAGAGGGTGGTGACCGCCGCGAGTGACTCCTTTATGAAGGTGCTCAAGTCGCGGGCGAGCTCCACCGGATTTACGGAAGACGGAGACCACTGCAGCACCGCCTTCGCCGCCGGCGACTGGGCCCCAGCCGTCGTGCTCTGCTGCCTCAGACGCTCGTCGAATGAATCGCGGATGCGCTGCTCTGCCACCTTCGAGAGGGTGTTCAGGATGAGCAACAGCATTAGAAAAGCCCCGCCTGCCATTAGCAGATACTTGTCGGGGCACCGGCAGCCTCGACGCCTGCGCCGTACGTGTGGAGGGGGTGGCCGCATCGGTTATATAAATGTGCAGTGCGTTGTCTTTATATTTAAAAAGAACTGTTTGCTAAAGGAAAAGTTCTGTGTCTCCTCCTCGCCGTGCGACGACACGCGATATCAGCAGCCTCCCTCTAGTCGGCGACGAAGAAACAGGAAGGTGTCGCACAAAGTCCTAACGGCGGGGCAGTCTCGACGGTGTGTGATCACGAGGAAAAAGTTAGGAGGGTGGGGGGGGTGGAGGGTATTTGGAGGTGTTCAGGCGCGGAACTGCCTCATGAGCAGGAATCACTAGGCACAACTGTCTCCGGTTCTAGATGGAGGGACGGTAATACATCTGTTTTCTTATCAGTACATCTCTGCCCATGCTCGTCCATGTTCATTGGTGTAGGTTTTAGTGCACTGGTCCCCAAGGGGCGCTGGTGCACATGTGCGGGGCAACCCCAAATCGAGTGTGCACACGCATGTGGTATGTGAAGATGGCAGTTATATAAATAACCTCCCAGTGTAGATAGGGCCGGCTCTAAAGGATGGGAGGAGGGGGGGGGGGGAGGGAGGAGGGTTATTGCCCTTGCGGCGGGAAAACGCGTGTGTTGCCGTACCGCTCTCTCTCGAGATTCTCTCGCTGCTCCCGCAGGTACTCGAGACCCTCCGGCACACCCACCACAAACGCCCCCGGCGCACCCTTCCGGCGCACGTCAGTGAGGTGCGCGAGCCGATCCCGCAGGCCGCGGCTCCAGCGGTGAGACGCCTCGTACGCCCGCTCCGCCTCCGGCCGCAGGAACCCGTAGCGCCACAGCCACGTCGCCTCCGTCGCCGCGTCGCGCTCCGCCGCGGTCTTCGCCGCTGGCGAGCCGCGTGTGCTGAGGTCGCTCGGTGGCGCGGCCGCCGCCTCCTCCGCGGAGAGGCGGAAAAGCGGGGCGCTATCCTCGTCCTCGTCGACGGTGTGCTCGCGCCGTTGCTTCGCCTCAATCGCGCGTACCTCCCGCGTGACGGCGTCCATCTTCGACTGACGACCCTCCGGTGGCGGCGCGACGGCCGCTGAGTCGCCGAAGAGGCACCCGCGCTGTCCGACACTGCCGTAGTGCAGCAACAGCTCCTCCCCTTGGGCGATCGCGCGGGACGCAGCGACGATCACCGCCGCCTCGCCACGCGGCCCGTCCTCGCGGAGGCTGTACGTGATGTTCGCCGCGTTGTGGTGGTGATTCACGCGGTCAAGGAGGGGCACTAGCGCGAGCTGCGGGGGCCCGCGGCGATAGCGCAGGTTGAGCGCGCGGGAGCGTACCATAAAGTGTGCCCACCGCATCGCCTCCATCTCCTCCTCTGGCGGCGGGGCCGCGGCGCTGCCGCCCCACTCCGGCACAAGCGCAGCCAGCAGCGGCTGCGTGACGGCCGCGTCGAGCTCCGCCTCGAGCGCGGCGAGCCGCCTCACCGCGGCGCTATCGCTGTGGCGCAGCGTGTGGGCAGCAGCGGCCTCGAACTGGCGGGGCGTCAGTGCCGTGTGGCGCCCCTCGTAAAAATCGGTCAGCATCGTCTGAGTCAGCACCACCTCCGTACGCGGGCTCCGCAGCCCTTCCGCCAGGCCCCGCTCCTCCACCGCCGCCACGACCAGATCCGTCGCGGCCTCTGCGGCGTCCGTCCCGGGCAGCAGCGGCGTCGTGCGGTCGCCGAGGCGGAGCCGCCGCTGCAGCGGCTGGTGCTCCCCGCGGCGGGCGAGGTGCTCCATGAGAAAGAGACCGAGCGGCGGCGCGTGCCGCGGCATCGTACGCACCCACGCCGTCAGCGGCGCCGGCGGGGCGAGGGCGCCGTAGCGGGGGCTGCGGTGCAGGTACAGCAGTGCCGTGAGCAGCAGCGCGTCCCGGGAGGCGAGGAGGCGGGGGGCGGCCGGCGGCACCGCCCGCAGCCGCTCCGTCGCGTCCTCGTACCGCGGCAGCAGTGAGTCGGCCGCGCCGTTGGTTGAGGCGCAGCGCAACAGGCGGCGCAGGTGGCTGTCCGCGGCACTGCCGGTCAGCAGCATCCCGCCGGGGACGGCGCAGATGCGCTCGCCCCGCGCGATCCTTCTCCGCGCCACGAGGCACCGCACCGGCGCCCGGCCCCCATCACCACGTCGCGTCTCGTGGGCTACGATGCCATCCCGCACACCCACAGCCGCCATCCACACGGCGTTCAGGTCGGGCCCCCGAGTCGTCGCATAGAGCGTTCGTGTGATACAAAGGGACATGTGAAGGTGCCTACAGATGACTGTGTATGTGTGTGTGTATGTATGTGTGTATGTGGCAGCACTAGAGGGATATGTTCAAGAGCAGGAGAGGAATTACCGTAGGGGGGATCGTATGGTGTAAGCTCATATGCGAGCTCCACCTGCGCAGCGACGTAAAGAGGTGGCAGCCAACATTACAGCGTCACAACACTCCACAGGCACTCACATCGGGACGAACAGTCCCCGTATGGCCCATTCTTTTTTTGTTAATTACTTCTGCAGCAAACGCAGATTTACACAATGGTGTTCTTTCCTTAATTATGTTAGTACTTACGACCACCTCAGACAAGAATGCAGCGCATCGGCATTCGCAGGGCGGGGGACGGGGGTGGGAGGTTTAATTGGCTAATGGAGGTCCCCCATGTGAGCAGTGACAGAGGCCCGTCAGGAGAAGAAGAGGGAGGAGAGATAGTTAAAAGGGAAGGAAAACTCCCGCGCAAGTCCTACCATTATGAAAAGAATAGTAGGTCGGCGGGAGGGAAGCATAGCGCCAGAAGGAAAGGACACCGCGCCCGCCTAAATTGGGTAGAAATGTCAGAAAAGCATAGATCAGTCGCAAAAAGAAGCTCGCATGTTGAGCGGCAGAAACACACACAGGGCGCGCAGCCAGTGATTGTCCTCACCAAAGTGGCGAGGGGGGGGGGGACAGATATGGCGAGCCTGCATGAGAGACGTACACCTCCACCCCCTAGTCATCCTGGGGAACAACGTCGAGATCCTGCACGTCAAACTCGTGCTCGAGCGTCTTCTTGGCGCGCGCCGCCGCCAGCTCCTGCTCCTGGGCGCGCTGACGCACGGCGAAGTTCCCGGCGTGGGCCTGGCTGCGGCGCTTGTCGCCCTCCGCGGCCAAAAATTCCTCCACCGTCATATTGTTCGCCTCCGCCAGCTCCTCCAGCTCCTCCCTCTCCGCCCTCTTCACCTCCTCACGGTTGACAGCCGACACCTTCTTCTTTGTTGCGGTGATCTGCTTCTCAATGTCCTTGATGCGGGCCTTCACCTTGACGCCGGCCGCCAGGTACTCGTCGTCGCTGACGGCCTCCTTCGCCTGCACCTTCCGGAGGAGCTCGCGGAGAAGCTCGAACTGC
Source organism: Herpetomonas muscarum (assembly GCA_000482205.1). Classification (NCBI taxonomy): domain Eukaryota; phylum Euglenozoa; class Kinetoplastea; order Trypanosomatida; family Trypanosomatidae; genus Herpetomonas; species Herpetomonas muscarum. Next base: position 5,193 of record AUXJ01001372.1, read on the forward strand.
TCGCTGAAGTCCGTCGGCTTGGACATTACGGGTTGGGGGGTCGGGATCAGAACTGTGAAAATATAGTAGTAGCGAAGAGGATGTATAAAGGTTTATCAGGCTGCAGCAAACACAAGAATAGCTGTAGCCGTCTGTTCGGAAAATTTGAGCGCAGTAATACTTCTACAGTAGCCGATAATGTCGATATAAAAAGCGGAATGCCACGGAAGGAAAAGACGAGAAGGGTGAGCGGAAGTGAAAGAGTATGTTAGAATGCATAGCGTCAGAGTAGATCTCATCAGGGCGGCATGGGGTAGTGGAGCGGGTGCGCAAGAGCAATAGTTGGTGGCAGCGCCACCAACGAGTGAAGGGGCATCATTTTCGAATCACTTACGATCACTGCTAATAATTGTGCACCACCAACACTCGCTGCGGCATGGTCTGCGGCAGGTGCGGGCCATCCACCGTATTGGTAGCACTTTAGAGTTCGCACTATTGCTTTCTTTTTTGACACTACGATGATAACAAGGCCTTGAGCTATTCAGGTATAAGAGGGGGGTGGAAGGAAAACAAGGATTAACACACTTACACGAAAGGGAGAAAAAAAAGGACACAAACAGGGGAAAACAAGGTTTCTAAAATTATAGGATGGGAAAAGTTGGGGGGAGAGGGAGGGATGGTGGGTGGCTATAACAGAGTTTTTGAGGGGAAAAACGTTTGGGTAAACGTGGTTTGCAGGATCAGATATGCCAAAGGAAATCGAGGGGATAAATGGAGAGACTTCAAGTTCAAAGGAAAGCGAAGCTGTGGTTATTTCAACAAGGAGAACGACTGATTAAAAATATGGGATCTATTCGTCTTTGCCCAGGTGGAGAAGGGAAAAGAGGGAATTTTGTAATAGCCACTTGAAGTGTAAACGATGAGAAGGGAGCTGCGCCACGGGTTAGTATTTGAGATGTGCGGAAGGAGGGCGGGGGAGAGAGAAAGAGAGGAGGGGGGAGGAACTTGACACATGGCGGCACAAAAGAGGGGAGGGAGGAGGGGTGAAGAAGGAGCAGCTGTGGGAAATAGAATCTACGTTTACGTGCTCAGGACGGAACGACCATTCAAGCAGCCATAACGGCTGCACAGCAAAATAGCGTAGGGCACATGATGTGTCGCGTGTAGTACCAAAGTATGTGTGTGTGGGAGGGGGGGGGGAGAGGAGGGGGGGGAGGGGCGGGGGATACTGCTCACTGGAAGATCAGCGGGCTGCGGTGACAACGTGGTGACGAGCGAAGGACGAGGTGTTGCGAGCGACGGGGGACGAGGCCCGCATCGATATCTGCACCCTCTTCGACGACCCTTCAGAACGGCCGGTCGGGGACCCATTCCGCCCCGACACAGCACGGCCAGAGCCGCCCTCTGCGTCGGGCGGGGTGACCATGCGGCGCGACTTGGCGAGCGGGCTCAGCACTGTGTCCGACCCCACCTCGTCGTCGCGCCTGCCGCGCACGGCGGGTGGGAGGTAGCCGCTGCGAGTGCTCAACTTTGCCGGGTTCGCCGCGCAGATTTGCTTCCGCAGGGGCGGCAGCGGCGGCACCGGCGCAGGGCCGAGGCGCTCCTGCCACTGCGCCACGAGCTCCGCCGCCCTCGCTGCGTCGCGGGTGCGCGGCGACCAGAAAATAGCTGCGGCGTTGGCCATACTGTTGACCGGCCGTGACTCGATGGGTTTGGCGACAGGACTCGTGAAGACCTCGTTGGCCGAGCGGAGGGCGATGAGGAATGGCAGCTCCCCGCGGGGCGGCACCGAGAGCAGCGCATGGTAATAAGACGCCGGCTGCGGGCCCCTGGCGATGCCGGACGCGGTCATCGTCGGCAGCCGCACAAACGCCGCGAGTGTGCGAGCGTCGGTGGGAGCCGGTGGGACGGCCGTGCTGCCGCCAGACACGAGCATCGCCAGCCCGTGGCGGGCGCGCGCCGCAACGACGCACGCGAGGTATGTGCACAGCTCCGGCAGCGTCGCGGCCGCAGTCGACCAGTCGCACATGTCCGGGAAGGTCGCGGTGCGCTGTGAAACGACGCGCGAGAAGGCCTTCCGCGTCGTCGGCAGCGGCCCCCCCTTTGACCCAGAGCGGGGGGAGGTGGGGCTGTGGGCTGCGAGCTCGTCCCGCAGCAGCGACGGCGGTGTCCGCTTCTGTGCCTCCACCTCCTCCTTCACCGCGGCGCGGCACCGCCGCCGGTGCGAGCGCAATGCGCGCCGGTAGCACTGCGTCACCTCGCTGAAGTACAGCTCAACGGTGGATCGCATGTCCTCCGGCGCGGCGTAGCAGTCAATCAGCAAACCCCACAGGTCCCCATGGAGGCCATTCGCAACGCCCTGACGACGCCGCACGGAGTCCTTCACGACGGCGTCCAGCTCACGCCGCGCCTTCACCTGCGCGGTCTCCCAACGCTGCAGCGCCTCCGCCTTGGCACGCCGCCGAGCAGCCAGTGCCCTCCGCACGAACCGCTGGCACACAACGACGGCCCGCAGCACGCTCTGCAGCCGCGTACGCAACAGCGGCGGCTCGAGGGCGATGCGCCGCAGCGCCACCTGCAGCGTGTCCACCGCGGCTGTCATCTTCCGCAGCGAGGGGATCTTGGGCGACGACGCCGTCCGCATCCACCGCCGCTGCACGTGCCGCGCGAAGCCTTCAATCTCGCTCTCATCAGCGATGGTGTGCAACACGTCGTTGGTGACCTCGGGGCTCAGCAGCAGCAGCTGATGGACATGTGGCTGGGCCATGACCTCCGGGAGAGAGATGCTGCCCTGTGTCAAAGGGGGGCATGGGGCCCGGCGTCGGTTGCGGAGCATCGTGATAGGCTGTCGGAGAGAGAGAGAAATAGTGGGGAGGGGGAAAAGTATGGAGCAGGAAAACTGGATTAGGAAGATTGAGAGGCAGGTCGTGCCACCAGTACAGCAAAGTCGTGTTAGACGGTGATTGGGGAAGAGGTTTTGTGATGGTGGGTGGCCTTGTGATGTGTGAATAGTGATATGGGGGGTATACGCGCGCTAGAGACGTACCGAAACTCTCAGTCGAGAGAAGCAAGGCAGGGAGGTTATTATTATATCTATCGGTGAGACAGGAAAAAAGAAGGGTGGGGCGAGATTGGAGTGATTGGAGTGAGGAAAGCAAGCGCGCAAGCGATGTTCGCGGGAAAGTCGGGGTATCATCGAGTTCACACATAGGTGAGTTGTCACAATATGACACAGTCTTGTCAAACAATGGGCCGCCCATGTAAATGTCGACGTTGGCTAAAGGGATTTCAATTTATGTGTCCCCCATAACTGCCGCCGTCCATCTTCCAAGCTGGTTCATTCCTTCTTTCTGTTGTTTTTGTGATGGTGGACAGCGCCACACAAAGATGCAGAAACGCGCCGCACGGCTGAATACCGCTCTAATAAATAGCGAGCGCGTTCATAACTTCCTTAACGGGATCCAGTGTCTTAGCCGCCCTAAATTCTGGTCATTTGTGCCCGGCTTAAACCTCCACCCCTTTGCTCGCAAGAAAATCCGCCAGTGGGGTAATGCCTGTCGCCTGGATCACCTCCTCCATCGGGCGCGGCAGCATCTCCTCCCACGGCACGTTCAGGTAGAAGGGGATCATCCGCTCGCCGTGGATGTTGCGCGGAGCCTGGAGGGAGGCCCACTCCCAGTAGATCTTCATGCGCTGGCGCTGGCGGGGGCTGAGGTGCGGGGCGCCGCCAGCGATCGACAGGATGCCCAGCGGCAGCCCCGTGTGGTGCCACTCGAGCAGCTTCACGGCGAGCTCCTCCTCGACGGAGCGGCCGGCACCGGTGATGGTGTGGAGAAAGTCGTGGCACTGGCGATAGCGCGTCATGATGTAGGCGAGTGTGGGGTCCGAAATGTGACGCACGGGGGTCCGGCCGCTGGGGGTGAAGTGGTTGTAGTCCATGTAGGAGGCGTACTGCCTGCCAAAGCTCCCCTCGGCCTGCGCCCTGGCGACCTCGAGCGTCTCGTCGGTGACGTGGGGCTGGTGGCGGAGGATGACGCGGCCAGCGCGGTCGTTCATCATCGCACGCTTCATGTTCTCCAGCGCGTCGAATGAGGAAAGCTCACCCACAGCCGACACAGCCGTCGCATCCGTCGGGTCGCGGATCGCACGGAGGCTGTGAAAGGCAAAGGCGGACAGCTGCCCCGCCACGCTCGCCGTCGTCGTGACAAACTGCATAGCGCCAAGATACTGCTACTACTGTGGGAAGGGGAGATGAGAAAGGGTGAAGATAAAAGAAAGGTTCAGCTCACGAAGACTAGACCCACTAATGATAATGAAATATAGGAGAGTACGACCGGCACCAACTACAATGTCAAATAAGTGCTAAAAGGTTAGGAAGGCCGGCGAGTGTGTGGAAGACCCAGTCACTTGTAGAGGGGCGACGAACGGAGACCTTGCAATTATGGCTTCTCCGCTTGTGGATATTTGCCTGTGCAATGTTCCGTGTGAAGGGCATGAAGTACGACGGGTGGGATGGTGAAGAGGCGTGCGTTCAATGGAGGGGAGTCCTCATCTGACATAGCCAGGGTAAAACCTGCTGCTCCACGCTTTGTACAGAGAGCAGCTGTAACTTTGCGTTCCGCCAGCATCAACGGCGAGGGAGAGACTGCAAAAAGCCGCTGCCAGGAAAGGGTATGAAGTAATACAGGCACCGATGTGGCCTACGGCTAACCCTGTACGGGGGGTCTCTCTGGGGATGCCCGAGCAGTGCCACAATGTGCAAAATTGTACGGCCAACGTGTCAAAACAACACTCCTTTCTGTTTAGGAAAGAAGCACTGGTTGCTATTTGTTCCTTTTTTTTATGTGTGGCTTCGGATTGGTCAGTGTCCCCTACTTTGAGACATCACACTTAATCTGCATGGACAGCATGTGTAAATGAGGCAGTAGATGGAAAAGATAACACGCGACTACGAGGGATGAAAGAAGGGACGTAAAATAATAATAATAATAAAGCTCAATTTTCTTTATCTGTTTTTTTTTTGACATGTGCCCAGAACGCCTGACAGAGTAATCGGGGAGGAGGGATCCTTACGGAAACTGAGCCTCGCTGCCCAAAGACGGCGTGGGAAGAGCGCCTGTTTGCGTAACATGAAAGGAAGAGAAAACATTTTTTTCGTAAATAGCAACGGCACGAGAGGAAAACATTAGAGTGATTGGAAAGAAGAAGCACCTGAGAGATGCAGAGGAGGGAGAAGGGAAACATAATACTCGCGCCAACAGACGCTGCTCTGGCTCAATAACACCCCGCTGTCGTGCCAGACTACAGGCGCTGCGTGCTCTCGCGTGATTCACGGCCGCCGTCGCTGTGGTTGCGCCCGCCGCCATGGTGGTTCGGCGATGCGGAGGACGCGACCTCGTCAAAGTCGATGGTGCTGCGCCCGTCGCGCAGTTGCCGGTTGACGAGGCGGTAGTACGGCCCCTCTCTGTTGAGCAGCTCCTGGTGCGTGCCCTGCTCCGCCACGTCGCCGTCGTCCAACACGATGATGTTGTTCGCGTTCACAATCGTCGACAGGCGGTGAGCAATGACAATGATGGTGCAGCTCTGGGAGAGGTCCTCGATGAGCTTGTCGAGAGCACGCTGCACCAGAGCCTCCGACTCTGAGTCGAGGGCGCTCGTGGCTTCGTCCAGCAGAAGCACCCGCGGCTTGCGGAGCAGGGCGCGGGCGATCGCGATGCGCTGCCGCTGGCCGCCCGACAGCCGCACGCCGCGCTCACCGACGCTGGTGCGGTAGCCCTCCGGAAAGCCGGTGATGAAGTCGTGCGCGTTGGCATCCATCGCGGCCCTGCGCACGTCGGCTGGGTCGTAATCCTCCAGACCGTAGGCAATATTTTCCTCGATGCTCGTGTTGAAGAGCTGCGTGTCTTGCGCGACGACAGCGAATTGGTGGTGCAGCCACGGCAGCGAGAGGGTCCGCAGATCGTGCCCATCAATGAGGATGCGGCCCTCGAGCGGGTCGTAGAAGCGGAGGATAAGGTGCATCAGCGTCGACTTGCCGCCGCCGGAGCGGCCCACGATGGCCGTGACGGTGCTGCGGGGGAAGGAGACACTGACGTTGCGCAGGATAATGCGGTTCGGCCGCATCTGGTAGGCGAAGCGCACCTGCTGCAGCTGGATTTCGCCGTCGAGGTGGTCCAGCTCGCGGCCCTTGCGGGGATCGATGTCCGGCTCACCGTCCAGCATCGTCAGCACGCGCTCGGCTGCGCCGGCGCTCTTGGTGAACTGGTTGAGGACGCCGTTGAGGCCCTGGTAGGCGCCGTTCATCATGTTCGCATACAGCTGGAAAGTAACTAGCTGGCCCACGGTGAGGGCCTCGGGCTGCGTCATAACCAGGTACCCACCGAAGCCCAGCAGGACAGCACCAGAGCCGAGGTCCATCAGGTTGGTGGCGAGGTACGCGCCGGAGAAGGCCACGGCGTCGCGCAGCGTCTTGTTCAGCGCCTCCTCCATCGACTCGGAGAATTTCTTCCGCTCATGGTCTTCCGTCGAGAAGGAGCGGACGGTGCGGATGTTCACAAACGCCTCCGTTGCGGTGCTGTTCGCCTGCGCCAGGGCATCCCACACACCGCGGTTGATGCGGGCGGACCAGCGCGCGTATGCGCTGGTGATGTAGACGATAGGGCCGACCACCGTGAGGGAGATCATGGCGAGCCGCCAGGAGACCATGAGGCACATGCAAAGACCCCCGATGAGAGTGATAACGTTGGAAAGGACAGAGTTCATGAGTGTGTTGATCGGCTGCACCATCGCCTGCACGTCGTTCGTCATGCGGGCGGTCAGTGAGCCGACGGTGGCGGCGTCGTAGAAGGAGATGTCGCGGTAGATGAGCTTGGAGAAGAGCCGATCGCGAACGCCCATCGTCAAGTTGCGCATCACCAGCATGCTCCCGAATGAACGCACGCTTCCGAGCAGCAGCGTACAGATGGAGAGGACGCAGTAATAGATAATGAATTTCCAGAAGTTGTCAACGTCAAGGGAGATGATCGAGTCGAGCACCTTGCCCTGGAAATTCGGCAGCACCACGCGGATGATCTGGTTGAGCACCAGGCAGCTCAGCGATAGCGCCACAATTTTCCAGTACGGAACAAGGAAGATGAACGAACGCCAAATGTAGGAGAGCGGCGACAGCTCCGCGTCCGCCGCCACGCCGCGGTCGCCGCGGTTGAGGGCGTTCTCCGAGCTGGCCATCGTGCGGCGGCTGTAGCAACGGAGGCAGCAGTCAAAGTCGCAGGAGACGCACTCGAAATCCTCCTTGATGATGCGTTGGTTGCACACATCACACTTGGTGGCGGTGACGCTGTGGTTGAACCGGAGAGGGTGCGGGTGGAGGTCGGGCTTATAGGCATCAGGGCTGCCAAGGAGCAGGTCGAGGTAGCCGTCGAGGGAGAACACCTCAACGTTCACCCACAGGACGGTAATTGCCATGAGCACCTCCTGGTACGGCGTCTTGGTGAATTGGAAGAAGAGGCACTTGACCGCCACGGCGACGTTACACAGCGTGAAAACGAAGAAGGTGATGAGGAGGGATATGTTCTTCACCTTACGGTTGCGCTGACGCGTCATCGCGCGCTCACGGGCGCTGACGAACATGTCTGCGTCGTCGTCTTCACGCTGCTCCACGCTAACGTAGTCGCCCTGTTGGTCGCCGGCGAGGCGGCGATCGGCTGCGTCGCCATCGGCGAGGAGGCCGCTCACGGGGTCATACTCGTCGTCATCGGGGCCAACGGCGTCTCCTTTGATGCGCAGCAGCTTCGGCAGCGGGGACCACACAGCATAGCATACCACGAGCCGAACAATAAGCAGCACGAGGAGGTCGGTGGAGCTCTTGGTCCAGTCAAGGAAGCTCCTCCACGTCAGGTTTCCAATGTCACCATCCAGCGTGGTGATCAGAAGGGAGAGCGTGCAGGCAATGTCCAGAATAAGGGCAAATAGGAAAAAAAGGCCCTGGCAGCGACGCGTGAAGAGGGAGATCTTCCCCTTCCCCCCTCTCTTACCGCCACGATCAGCCGACATTGCGGGAGCAAGGTGGGAGCAAGTTGCAGAGCACGAAAAATAAGGATAAATGTATATGTAGCTGAAATGCGAAACACAGAAAAAAGCAAGGCGCGCGACAATACAAATTACGCCGAGCGCTGAATCGGGAACAGACACAGAATCGCGATGGCGGGACTTGCCAAATAACTGACGCTGTGTGAGCAAAAGTTGGAAAGCAAATGAAAAAAAGAAATGAAAGCAATAATTACGAGCGTCAGGGATAATGAGAAGCTCTTTAAAAGAAAAAGAACGACAATAGACAATAAAGATACCTTTGAAGTCTAAGACAGTTACTATATTTGATTTTTTTTTGGCGGGTGAGGAAAAGAGAAACGTGAGAGAGGCAGCGGAGGGAGAATAGTGGGATAGTAGTGTTGGGGTTGCTGGCACATGTAACATCATCTGTCTGTATGAGCGTGCGCCAGTGACTTGGCAACGAAAAAAAAGTGTAAAGCCATGATCAGGGTGGGCGATATCGCCAAAAGCTATCGATAGTTATCTTCTTTATTTTCTTTTGTTGTTATACGCGGGGATGCGTTGTATGTACTGCCGGTTGAGGTGTTTAGTGTCTGGTCTATCGCGCGCCGTGGGGCAGCGCACAAGTCTGTGAATAGGATGATACACGGTCACCGCCGTGCGACATCAGTTGCGTGCAGTCTGTGTATGCATGTGCGTGTGGGTGACTGGGAAAGAAAACCATGAAGAAAAGAAGCCAGTCTGCCAAAGACAAGGCCCAGTGTCACTTTTTATTATTATTCCCGCTCTTAAAATTGCGGTGACGGTTGTTCTTAAAAAAGTTGCTTCTCCGTTTCCCACCGCTGGGGCCTTTACCACCACCGCCACCGCTGTTGTTACCGGCGGCGCGGTGGGTGTGTGGGGTGCCAGCCGGGCCGCCAGACATTCGGTGTCCGCCCGTAAACGGCGTCGGGCGGCCTCCGCCGGCCGACTCCCACGGATCGTCCTGGTAGCCATAGTCTTCGTCGACCGCGTAGCCGTACGGGTCGGCGTCGTCATCGTCGTAGCCGTAGTCGTCGTCAAAGTCCTCGTCATCGACGACGAAACCGTAGAACCCGTACGGCGGGCCGTCGGGGAACTCCATGTGGTAAAACGGGCCACCGGCGGGGCCGCGGGGATTGCGGCGCCGGTTTCCACTGTTTTTGTTGCGATTTCCGCGGTACCGGTTCTTCTTGTTGTCGTTGCTCCAGCGGTTGAATTCCTCCACGACCTTCGCCGTCTCCTTTCCGAGGGCGTTCCCGATGAACTCGAAGCTCTTGCCGTCCTGGTACATGTTCACCAGTGCCTGCAGATCCGCCTCGGGCCACGTCGTTGTCTTGGCCTTTTCGTTGCCGGATTTTTTACCGCCGCTGTTGCTATTGCTGTTGTGGTTCGTCTTTTTTCCCCCGTCGCCACCGCTGCCGCCCTGGCGATTAGGGTGCTGGCGCTTTGTGCGGTAGCTGCCGCCAGGGGGGCGCTCCTCCGCGTAGGTGTAAAAGTCCTCCGGGTGCATGCCGCGCTCGAACGCGTCGTGCTCGTTCTGCCTCCGCATCTCCTCCCACATCATCTCGTACAGGAGGGGGTCGAGGTCCTCGTGCCACGGCTGGTAGCCGGCATCCTGCGCGCCGTAGTAGCTCTGCTGCTGCGAGTTATTCCTCGGCCCGCCAGTGCCCCAGTAGGAGGAACCTGGCCCACCAGATGCACCACCGGGCGACGAGTGAGGACGCCCCGCATTGCTGTGGATGGGCAGCTTCCGCCCCGCCTTGTGGAAGCGGCTAACGACATTGTAGGCGTTGTTGATGTCTACCATCTTTGCCCCCTTCGCCCCGCCGTCCCCGGACGACGAGGCAATGTCCGGGTGGTGCTCCTTCGCCAGGCTGACGTAGCGCCGCTTCACCTCCGGAAACGCGCTGGTGGTGCTGACTCCCAGCACCTTGTACGCCTTGAGAACCTCCTCCTCCGTCGGCGTTGTGGCGCAGTAGCGGAGAGGCTGTCGCGTGGGTAGCACCAACGCCGACAGGTGGTGCTGGCCTAATGAGCGCCGCAGCAGCCCGCCTGAACACAGCGACATTTGCTTCATTTCTGTGACACGACGGCGTTGTGATTTCGGGCTACATTACATATGCAGTAATGGTGAACAAATAAAGAAAAAAAAGGCAAGGAAACAAGAAGGTATCGCGGGATTAGTGCGGCGGTAAGAGGATGACGTACGCAAGCATGAGTGAATTGGGAACTGTGGTAGGGATACGACCCCACCATCATTGTGACGCAACAGCCACACTGACACCCCGCGACGCTTTGGTCCATCTGCCAAGCGTCATTGGGTCCAGGTAATTCATTCCCTGCGATAACAACAGCATGACTTTTTTTTAACGAGTATGGTTGTGTTGTGAACATACATACATATTTGTGGTCTTCTTTTTGATTTGGTGTGTGCACATGCGGCTTCTGTAGCGATAGTAAGTTCCTCAAAGCTCTTTTTTTTGTTACCAGAGGGGCGTGAGGTTCAGCCATTCTGGGTTGGGCGTCCACTGTTGTTGTCGCGGCCGCTGGGCTGCGCTGGATGTGGCAGTGTTTACTCTCTCTTTTTTTTGTTTTGATGTAGGCCCCTCCGTTATAGAGCACAGATAGGTGGGGTGGGTGTATACAATCGGGCGTCACAGATCCGCATCGTCTGCGAGACGCGCGTTCTTTTCCCACTCTGCGTAACCGCCATTGAGAATGGATACCTTCTCGTAGCCCTGGTTGACGAGGTACATCCCGGAAGCGTAGGAGCGTTGACCGTTCCGGCAATAAAGAATGATTTCGCTCTTCTTTCCAGGTTTTGCGGTCCCGTACTTCTTGCTAAAAGGGCTGCCTCGCATTTTGAACGCACCTGGGAGTTCGTATGCGGGTATGTTAATTGACCGCGGGATGTGGCCCTCGCCCTCACGCTCGTCCGGGTCACGGGTATCGATGAGGGTGATGTCAATGGCACCCCCGTTACGCTTGATGAGGATCAGCGCCTCAATCTCCTGGAAGCTCCTCGTCTTTACGGAGTTCATCCCGACAATGAAGGGTAGGTCTGGCCAGCACGGCTAAATAAACAATTGAGCAGTCAGTGCAAAGGTGCAAAAAGGGGGGGTTAGTAGCACTGTGTCTCTTTGCCTATCTTCTTTTCAAAATCAATGGCTGGTTGATAGAGAATGTATGGAACAAGTCGAATCCAAAAAGGGACCTTTCAGTAGGGGTTAAAAAAAAGAGGGGCAGGCGTATCTACAACGGTTGTTTTGTAGCGTTCCCACGCCCGCCAGTATGGGGGAGCATGCAGTCATCCTCTCACAAATCAATGACAGAGGGAGCAAGCTTACTGAAGCCTGCCAAAGCCCTCAGCCCTGCTCGGTCGATTGACCGTGAATGCACTTACAGTCATGCATTTATTATCTGTGCTAATGCGCGAAAGGGGTAAGGAATAGTGGATCTCTGTGCTTGTGCGTGTGTGCGCGTGTTTTTTGGTAGCCCCCATCATCTCGCAACCTGTGTTAACTGTGAAAGATCGCGAGCCGTGGTAAAACACGCACGGGGTCCCTTTAATGTACAGAATAATTAGTTACGTTGGTCCGACTCGGGAGGAGTCGCGGATCCCTCCTCAGCCGGGTTCTCGAATGTGTGGACCCATTGGGCCCAGCTGCCGGAGAAGTTGAGGGCGCCGTGGAAGCCGGCACGCTCGGCCAGCTCAGCCGCCACAGCGGATCGCACGCCGTGGGCGCAGTAGAAGATCAGCGTCGAAACGCCCCTCTCTGGCTGCTTCGCTCCAAAAGTTTCGACAAACTCCTCGTCGTCAATCGCGTCGGGCCCCTCCGTGTCCAGGACATCCTCCAGGATAGGAAGGGGGATGTTGATCGCAGTCGGGATCATACCCGTCTTGGCCACCTCACCTGTGGACCGCACGTCGACTAGGACAATATTCTCCGCCGACGGATGGCGGTCCTGCTTCGCCTTGACAATCCTCACCACCTGCTCCAGGGACACATAATTTAGCAGCGAGGAGCAGCGGCGCAGCATTGCTGGCGGCCAGTGGAGCTCCGCGTTAAAAATGTGTATATTAACTCCTACGGTGCTACGAGTTTCTGTGCATGCCATGTGCGAGTGGAAAGGACAACGACGGAAATTGTACAACAAAAGGAGTAGAACGAAGAAAGCCATGGAAATCAATCATATGTTAGCACCGCGTGGTAGTAACAGGCACACGCAACGTTGCATTTGGCATACACTGTACGCGCACAAACAGTAAAAATGCTTCACAGGACCATCGGGGTTCATTCGGTGCGAAAGTACAGGCAGGTAGTATATTATTTTCCTTGGTGAGACGTATGTGGTATGAATAGGAAGAGGCACGCGGCGGTCGGGCAACGTGGCCTGTAAGGATAGTGTCGTACACCCTGATGTTTAGCTATTGCACCGACTGTCCCGTAGTTGCGGTGTGAAGGGGTGCAAGGAAAGGCAGAAGGAGGTCAAAAGACGAAGGAACATGCAGGGGCACATCCACGAACTCGCAGAATGCGCACCCATCGTTCAACATCTCAGCCAACTCTCCATTCCACCTAGGGACACAGCATGGATACATTGGGTTAAACGAACACTGCCAATTCCATCGATGCGCTGTTGTCAAGAGAATCCACGACACGTGCGAGCGAGGGTGGAAATGACATCAGGGTGAAAAATATGAATAGGTGATGAAATGGGGGAAATAATAATAATAATAATAGCAGGGGAGATTCTCCAGAGAAGAAAGACCCGTAGCACCCGCGATGCGTGGGCATAGCCCGCACTGCAGCTGCCTTGCTCAGGGTCTGCGCTCCTGACTACTTGCCAGCCTTGGACGCCCACTCCGACCAGCTGCCGGGGTAGATGTCGACGTTGCTGTAGCCGTTGGCGGAGAGGATGCCAGCCGCCTTCTCGGCGCGACCGCCGCGCAGGCAGTAGGTGACGACGCGGTCACCCGTGTTGGGCTTGGGGGCCTTGTAGGCCGCCTGGAACTCCTCAGCGGACTTCTTCACAGCAGCCTCCAGCTGGTCAAGCGGCACGGACACGGCGCCAGGGATGATGCCCGTGGAGGCAACCTCATCAGTGCCGCGCACGTCAAAGATCGTCGTGTTGTCCTCGCCGGCCACCTTCGCGGCGGAAAGGGCCTTCATCATCTCGTAGGAAAGACGCTGCATGGCTGAGAGGGATCGAGGTGTATAGGGGAAAAAATGAAGGTTTGAAACTGAGGTTTTGTTGAAAATACAGGGGCACGGAAAGAAACACTCGTAGCTGCGGGTATGAGTAAATGCAAATATCCCAGGATGGGGGACAGAGAGAGGAGGGGGAGGTGGATGAGGTTCACATCACTGCGCATTGTTCATGGTATACACCACCTACGTGAGAGAAGTGGCAGAAAGTGCCGCGTTTCTGTAGCACGCAAGGGCGCTGACAGGGCGACAGTTGTATCGGTGTGGGTGTAGTCGTGTACAGTTGTTGCCAAAAGCTAAAGCAGGACCACTAGGCGAAGAATGCTCATCAGGCAGGTAATGCATTTATTTTCCGTTGGTAGTGCTGTTCTTTTTTTTAAAGGGGGGAGTGTGAATAGTTGTCCACACTGGGGATCGGTATGTGGAACAGAAAAAGAAGAGGAAGAAGGAGAGACAGGAATACGAGTTGCTTCTATTGCTGCTGATGCACAGCAGCGCCAGCAGGCGCTCAGCACGCGCTTCATCAGTCTGTGAAAATGGGTGTATAGGATATGCGTCTATGTATTGATGGAATTCAGTTCTTGAATGGATAAGTGCAACCCTGAATTTAGCTGATTTTGATGAGGAGCTGTGAAAAATACAACAGTCCACGTTCCCCGAGATTCGGAGGATGTACAACAGAAAAAAAATCTCAAGAATAAAGGCTGAACGATAGGTTAACAATGCGCAGGGAAGGGCGATAGTTTCTTACTAACGCGCACGGCCAGGAATAACCATCACAGTGGTGTTAAGGGGAGACCCAGTGAACTTGTAACGCGCACAGCATGTGGGCAAAATCGCTTCCAGCTCCGCCTTCGTGCGGAGGTGGGCGCCCTGTGTGCCGTAGGCTGCGTAGTGCAGCTCCTGGAAGCAGCCGCGGGCGACAGACCAGTATGCCGTACGGACCTCATTCTGCAGTCGAAAGAACTGCCTGTCATGCAGATCAGTCTCCTCCACAAACACCGCACCAGTCGTTACGGCAGCTGCCCGCTCCACCAACGCGCAAGCCGCCGCATCATCGCTCTGTGTACTGAGCGCATGCTGGAGGATGACAAAATCAAAAGGGCCACGCGCAGTAGGGTCGTTGTCTGAGACACGGCTGTATGTGACCTCCATGCGCCGCCCCTGTCGCTCCTCCCCCTCCGCGCCCCTCCGCCTCTCCCCGAAAGAGCAATCACTCGGCAGAGTTGCAGTCTGTGGCGAAGAGGCAGCCTCGAGGATCTTGCGCGCGGCGGGGTTCCCGAGGATTCGCTGACACTCACTGCCCTGGCGCTGCTCCTCTGTGAGTCCCGAGCTGAAGGACTGCTTGACGGTGCCAGCCCCAGCGCAAGACGGAAGGATGACAAGGACGCGGATGGTCCCTGTTGCGTTGCCGTGGGTGTCAGTGATGGTGGTTGCCGGCGACGCATCGATGGCCCGAGTGACAGCGTCTGCATTATCCGCTGGCGTCACGTGGCCGTTTGCCACATACTCTACAGGCCGATCTTCCGACTGGTAGTCAAAGGTATCGTTGGCCAGCCAATCCGCTTTGGGCTCGTCCTCCGCGCCATTCTTGGCTTTGTTACGACGTGCCGCCTCGATGCGCTGTTGGCGGGCCAAGCGGCGGGCTTGCTCGTCCGGCGGCATGTCCTTAAAATACCGCGTTCCACCAAACATGAAGTCCTTTATCTTGACGTTCAGCTTCTTGAGTGACATTGCCTCAGCCGGCATGCGGAGTGTCTCGACGCAGCAGACGTTAAGGTGAGACGCGTACAGAGCCCAGAAGGACTGCTCCTCCTGCGCGGTCGCAGTGTCCCTCTCCAGCATGCCCAGCAGCACCTGCCTCGCCACCTCGCAGAGGTCAAAAAAGGCTGCATTCATCTCGGAACGGTTGTTCCAGGTGAAGTTCGACCGCTTCGGGTCACGGTCGCACATCTTCCCCCACTCCACCTTGACCAGGTCCAGCCAATGAGTCCTGGCGCTGCGCCACATATCCAGCAGCTCAGTACTAATGTGACCTGTGAGCACCTCAGGATTCAGGCACCGCTGCCGTTCCGCGGCTGCCTTCACAGTGAGATCGTGCTCTCGGAAGCCGCCTGTGGCCGGTGCCTTAAAAGCCTCGGGCACCACGTGCGGCAAATCCATCTCCGCCTCGCAACGGACGGGGAGCCCCATCAAAGGTTGGTGGAGCGGCTCCCCAAAGAGCGCCCGCTCCGCCGCTTCGCCGTTTGCCCGCAGGCATTGGTGGCCACCCTCGCCTGCGAAGGCGGCGTGGTGGAGGGCATGCACGACGCCCGCCAGAGCAAACGGTGTTAGCTGGATGGGGTGCACGGTGGCGGGGCGGTTGCTGTTGGTGCCATTATCCTTTTGCTCGATGCGGTGGTATTGCGGGGGAGCGAGCAGCGTCGCCCTGTCGCGCAGTCCCTGAGCCAGGCGCCGATGATACTCCTCGTACGCGGCAGGCTCGCCAAGAGACCAGCGATAGTAGAACACGCAACTCAGCCGGGTCCAGTCCTCTGACTGCAGCAACTCCACCTCCGTGTTGGAGTGGAAGTGGTGGGTATTAAAGATGAGCACGTCACGAGGCTGCATCACAAAGTTCACGCGGAAGTCGTCGAACGTGAGGGCGAGCCCCTTGAACTGCCCCTCAAGGCACGCCAGACACCCGTAGCCGTCGTCAAAGTCACCAGCGTCCGTGTGGTGGGCTGTCCGGAAGCGAGAGTTGATGGTGAGCGTCGAGAAGGGCGATCCGTGGATTCTGACCACGTCAGGAATTGCCGCATTCTGTCTAGCCCAGTTCTCAGGCATCACCCTCTTGTAAATCTCGCTCACGTAATCGATCATAGGGAACACATCCGGCCATCGCTCATGGTTTTCAAACGTGAAGGCGGTCTTTCGGAATTTGTGCTCGATTGGCGAGCCGCGGTAGTCAAAATAGCCGGCAATGCCACTGAGGGGGGACTGCCCGCCAAACATGTTCGCTCGCAGCGTCGTCCGCACAGCCGCGGAGCGAAGCACCTCTGCGGCCATCTTCGCGGCGTATTCCGGGAGACCCTGTTTCACCAAGACACCCAAAACGTTGCCCTTGCCGTCACGAAGCACCCCATCCTGATAAACATCTGCGACGGAATGTACGTTGTCAAAGAAGGGATGCGACTTCACAGCGTCGCGAAACCCCTTTTCGACCTCCTCCGCGGAACGCCCCGCTTGCCGAGGAAGTGGGATATCCAGCACCTCCAGCTTCGCCTTTTTCGAGTACGGCTCACTTTGCATGGCGATACAAGGGCACGCTGGCAGACACGTCGTATGATCAGCGAAGAGTACCTGAAAGCTTGCAAAACAAAAAAATTGCGTGCTCTCCGTGTAAAGACCAGAGGGAGTGGAGAACGGAGTGACCACGGGCTGCACGCCTTCTAACTGTGGTAGGACTGAAGGACGTAGGGATTTATTTTCAAGATGTCGAAAGAGTAAAAAACACAGGTGGAGAGAGGTTTAGATATTCAGCAGATTATATTCTCTTGTCGCACAGATACACATCCTGCTCATGAAGGGGAATAAAACCATATACTTCATTGCTCGTCTAATTCGCCTTTCCCGAAAGATGGCAACCGGACGGCAGTTGCGCTCTTAGCTGTCCCTATCGTCTTAGGCAGCGGCGAGCCTGGTGAGCGCATGTCGCGTTCAAAAGATGGGAAACGGTGTCAACCTGTTTTCCACGGCTGCGTGTCAGTGTGCGTGGAGGCATTCTCATCACAAGAAATCTCATGCGCAGAAGCGCGTCCACATAATATGCACGTGCCTACTTTTTAGTTCAGTGTTGTTGTTGTTTTCATATTTTACTGCGGCGTCCAGAATTTCTACAGAAACGAAAGAAGGTGTCCTCCTCAACACACACTCCTCAATGCCGTGGTCGTGGTGAGTGGGATGCTTTGGATATAGTCAACATGCTACGAATTTGACGCTACCAACTGTGTGTGCAACTACGGTATATTGAGAAGAGGTATCTGACACCTTCCCATTTCATAGGGTGCCCTCGAATACGCATTTGCTTCCCTACTCTCTCAATTTACTTTTATAAATAAACACCTGGCTGGTAAAGAACGCACACACGCACAAGCTCCTGCCCACCCGCCGCCCACCCAACAATTACAAAAAAAAGTCAAGCATCTGGTACAAGTGTGCAAAAGAACGGCCCCAACTCCACGGCTGGCCTAACTGGTTGCTTTTGCCCCCGCACCGCTTGACTTTATTCATCTCTTTTTTTTTTGAGGGCCGAGTATTCTTGCATTAGGGGCGCATAGTGTGCCAGACGGCACGTCTCAGACACAGGTAAGAACGAAAGAGCAAAAGAGTATTTAAGGGTACCAAACAAAAAAATTGTAATCATTTAAGGAAATCAAGTATTTTTGCAAGTGACAACCTGCGATCAGCATCGGAGGGGGGGGAGGGAGGGGTACGTGTCAGTGCGCACACGAATGTGTATGTGTGTATGTGTGTGTGTGTGTGTGCGAGTGCGTGCGGAGGCAGGGCGTCAGGGCTCGGTGCCCTCCCTAGGGCTTCATGATGAAGAAAGCGCAGACCGCAATGACGAGGAGGACAATGGCCAGGCCAAAGTAGTTACTCTGGATGCTCTGAGAGGCAGCAGGGACCTTGCCCACATCCTCGGGGTGGAGGTCACCGATGTAGAACTTGTCGAGGTCCTCGATAGCGCTCTGAGAGTGGCCAACCGCGTCGAAATCCGCCGTGCCATCCTTACCAGCGACGCCGAGGAGCGTGTCTAGGCCGCCCGGATGCTCATCCACAAACTTGGACACGTCATAAACCTTGCCGTTGCGCACGAACCACAGATCCTCCTCCGTCGTGTGCTTGCTGATCTCCTCGAAATGGAAAACCTTCGGCGGCATGATGGGAGTGTGTGGTGTTAGTCGGTGAGAGTGATATCTGTTTGCGTGGTGTGAGTGAATTCGTCTGGCCGTTTATGCGATTAGGGGACTACCAAAGTGGTGACACACAAAGATGATGTTAGAGTGATGACTTGATTATAGGAAGGTAGCTATGTATAGCGGAGGAAGAATACAGAGAAGAAAGAAACCGTCAAAGTGAAGCACACCAACAGCAGACCAACGAGCAGAACGTGAAAAGGTAGATTTTGACTAAAGGGGGTGTCTGGTTTCATATCATGCTGGCATGGGGGCCGCAGCCCGTCGGTTGAAATGGCTGCGATGCATCCACAAACACACACATACACATATTGACACAACTCAATAGAGAAGTAAATCGTTTCGCTCGCCCTAATGGGCCCTTTTCCCTCTGTGGAGAGAGAGTTCTTCCATGCGTGTACAGAATATGTGTTTTTTCTTTTGCTGCTGCGGTGAGCGACTTACGTATTTTTGAAACTCTTCGGCATGTCTCCGGTACCCAGAGGTCCCCTACCACGCTGGTGGTAGATGACACTCGGCAATCACGATGGTCGTCGTTTGTTGTCGTAAACGAAAGGGGGGGGGGAGAAGAAGAATGTTTGAGGGAACCGAATGCCAGTGCAAGTATTAGATGTGTGGTCGACTATGATAGCAGGCATACGATTACTCATCAAGGATTAAAAAAAAGGACAACAATACAATAAGGGGGACTGTCAGCGAGTTCCTCGCAACGAATAGTGTGAATCCGTCTCACTTCCTTACGCACCCTTCCTCCATGAGCATACAACAAGAAAGCGGTGGCCTGCTCTTGGCACCTCCCTCCCTTCAAAGCGAAGGCGCTGGCTACAGGATGCCAGAGATACATGGGATGTGCTTTGTGCCAAAAGGAAAGAGGGAACCTCGAGTATACACGCATGTGCACGTGCAGACACATTATCGCTCAACGGTTCATAAGTGGGCGAAAACAAGGAAAAATGAGTGGTAGACGGAGAAAAG
This sequence comes from Herpetomonas muscarum, assembly GCA_000482205.1. NCBI lineage: Eukaryota > Euglenozoa > Kinetoplastea > Trypanosomatida > Trypanosomatidae > Herpetomonas > Herpetomonas muscarum. Next base: position 24,385 of record AUXJ01001372.1, read on the forward strand.
CTAGTATATGCGTCCCCGTCGTTTTTGATGTAACTTTTCCAGTCGCCAGAAGGCGCTTGGATAGCTTCGCACAGCGGTGCGGTTGGCGGGCACTGGACTGACACACATGCCCAAGTATCAACGCGCCTTAGCCGAAGATGAGGGAGCGGAATGCCAAAAGAATGCAGATAGCCAGTAGCGACAGCGCAAGCACGATGCCCACAGGGTTGCTCTTTGTACCCTGGATGGGGGCCTTCAGCTTGGAGAGATCGTCCGGATGCACATCGCCAATGTAGAACTTGTTCATATCCTCCCGCGCGGAGTCCGAGTGGCCAATCGAATTGAAGCCGTTGGTGGCATCATCGCCAGCCACGCTGAGGAAGATGTTCACACCACCAGGGTGCTCGTCGGCGAACTTGGAGACATCGTAGACCTTGCGGTCAATGATGATCCAGATGTTGCCCTCCACGTTATGACTGCTCACCTCGGAAAGACGGATCTGCTTGTCGGCCATGGTGCGTCCTTTTGTGTACTGGAAACGGAAAAGCTGTAAAGAGCTGTAGGGCGGCAGGATCTGCGAAGAGAGAGGGGGATTGATCTAAGAAAAAAAAAACTGAGATAAACTGATCAAGGGGGTGACGTTTCTAAAACAAACAGATGGATAGTGAGGGGCAACGGAAAGTGAACAAACGATGGAGGGGATGGTATAGAGATGGCTAAGGAACATTGATACAACAGCCGTTACAATGGACACTGCACAACTGCCATAGCAGTCACAATACTCCGTCTTGATATAGCCGCTCATCCTTACATACCGATCAGCTGTATCCCACGGAAGCCACCGGAGAGAAGCGTGTACAACGCAGACCTTGTTTGGAAGTTGTTGTTCTTCTTGTTTTCTTATTATATTCGGTGGTTAGGGTTTAGACGAGTGTTTCCCGTCCGTTTCGATTACAAACTCGCCCGAGGCCAACGTCAGCGTAACAAATGAACAATATATGGTAGCTACGGCGTATTAGTGGCGAGAGAAGGACTGCTGGTCTGGTGATATGCGGTGCTTTCCTTCCAGCAGCGCACGGCACACGCACACACACACACTCACAGAGACATTACTCGCTGCGAACGCCATTGCGGGCCTTGACTGCACGGAGAAGGGAGGCAAAACTAACAAAGCCGACACGCTGGGTCTGCTGGCGCACACGCATCACGTCCTCGGAGTAGCCTGGGTACGGCGCAGGCTTGGGGAGACCAATTTCCTCGTGCAGACGGCACTCGATGCGGTACAGCTCCGGCGTCAGCTTGCCCATGCGCACGCTTGTTGGAACTGGATCGGCATGTCCAAGAGCACGGCGCTTTGCCTCACGGTCCGTCTTCTGCTTCTTGAAGACACGCATTTCCACCTTGGCCAGGTTGGAGCTCAGGTCGTTGATGCAGGCCTTCATACGCCGCTCATTGATGCTCTTGCGAGCACGCCGGACTAGCTTCATGGTGCTGCTGTCGGAAGTAAACACCAAAATATCAGACAAAAAAATGCTGACTTCCTTTCTGACAGCAATAACTGCAGTCAATGATCTGTCTCAGGGTGCGTGGGAGTGTTGTCGATGCTTCTTTTTACTCCTAATTTGTGTATAGTTGTATCATTACATGGCAGATAATGTGAATCAGTGAGTTGCGAGATGGAATTTCACTCATAGAGGCACCGATCCAGCATTGCGTGCTTGTCACAGCAACTTCCACTCTATTAAGGAAGCGCACAAGCAACATACCTTCTCCCAGGGGTACATTTTTTTTGTCGTGCTGAGCACCAGCATCAATCACCCCGCTAGTGCTCCAATAATGACAGTCAGTCGGAGGTTGTGTACTTGGCAGTAGCGACGCCTGATCTTTCACCACACCCTCACTTACTCAAACTCTCATATTAAGGACAGAGACGTTGAGCTGACGTACACACTCCTCATTATTATTATGCTTTCTTTGGGGTTGACATTGTGGTGGTGGTGGTGACCGAGTAGGGTACATATCCGGCGGCGTGCGGACAGGCGCGTCAATACGGACGAAAGTGATAGCATTTTAGTACAGAGGCAAAATGGAAATGAACCGTAGGTGACACAATTTACATATGTTACATCAAATCAAAAACAGGTGATAATGGTGGTGGTGGTGGTGGTAAAAAAAAACAAATGTGCGGATGGAGAAGAAGAAAACGAAGATGATGCCAAATGAAAAAGCAGGTTCAGCTAGACCCTTCCTCTATTACTTCCCCTTAGCCACCTCCACGTTGAGGAAGCGGAGGTACTGCTCGGGGACGGGGTGGGTGTAACGCTGCTGCAGCAGCGCGTCATAGCGGCGCATGTGGCACGTCGTCTTTACCGTGTATACGTACTCGACGTAGTCCACATCCAACTTGCGGTACCCCTCGATCGGATTGCGAGCGATCTGCCATGATAGACTGCGGACGACGATGGCGTTAATCCACTGCATAAGAGAGAGCCTCTGGTTGGAGTCTGCAAGCTCAAAGCGCACGACACCGCCATCGCCGCTGTACGAGCACTCGAAGGAAACGGTGCACTCGAGGGGGCGGCACTTCTCAATCTCCGCGATGAGGTGAGTGAGGACGATGCCGTCGATGCCCTTGTTCGATTCGCTGAAGATGATATGGATGGTGTTGGTAAAGACAATCTCGGAAAGTGGAAGCCCCTCCAGGATGTTCTTGAAGAGAGCAAACATGTCACTCTGGACCTTGGTGCTCCCAACGCCAAAAGTAACTGTGACATTCGCCTTCTGTGCCTCCTTGTCACGCATCCGGCGGTCGATCGCCTCGGGAGTGAGCGCAACGTCACGAATCGGGATGAGTTCCGCAGTGAAAGGCAACTCGCGGTCCAGCTCCTCGTAGAGCGATTGCACGCGCACCGGGGTGCACGCCGGCCGCATCAAGCCAATGACATACTTCGCGAGCGACTTCCAGTCACGCTGGTTCTCGGCAGTCTTGATGCCACCCGTCAGTACGGTGTACTTGTTGGTCGCCGGCAAAGCGGGGAAGTCACCAATAAAGGCGTTACAGAGCGCGGTGGTCAGTAGACGCTGCTGCTGCACCTTGTACGGCATCCGCAGGGTGTTGCCGGTGCTGCTTGCAAGGCACGCGTAGCCGCGGCCGTTTGCAGCGACAGGCTGTAGGTCCACCGCGATGACGGACTGCAAGCCAATAGGAGACACCTGCCGCCGTAGTGCCGTGCGCACAAGGTCCTCGACGACGAGAACAAGACTTGCGTACGGATCGATGGCCTTGGACTCGCACGGAAAGATAAAGTCGCGATGCAGACCCGCCGCAAGCGCGCTCTCCTCGTCCATCACCGGGCTGCCGCCGTGGCCGTCGCTACTCGCAGGGGGGGCCTTGTACTTCTTCTCGTACTCGCGCGTGGCAAGCAGAGTCTGACGCATCTCGCGCGAGATGGCCTGCGCCTCCCCTTCGTACTCCTGCATCCACCCGTCACGCACAAAAGCCTCCTCCTGCTCCACGTCCATCTGGGCTGCGTGAAAGATCGCCTCGAGTTGCCGCGCCTGCATCTCCTGCTCCTCAGGCGACATCCGCTTCACCGGCGCCGCCGGCTTCTTGTCTCCCTTCTTCTTCTTCCTCTTGCTAGACTTCACCTCCAGCGCCTCTGTCTTGCACCGCGCGACGGTGGCCCGCAGGGTGGCACCTGCCTCGGCCTCCATACGTGCGCGCGCGGCACCCTCCTCAAGCGACAAGTGAAGAGCCTGCAGACTCAACATCGGGGGTTGGCGGATGTTGATTTGACCGCCGTAGCCGCTGATGTAGATGAAGCTGGACTTCTCGGCGTCGATCTGTGAGATGGCCTTCAGCAGCGCAGGGGAGGAGGGGTTGCTGAGACGTTCCACAAAGTAGCCCTGCTTTGTGAGTAGGTCCTCCAGCTCGTTGACTGCAGCGTCCTCATGGATAGGCTGGAGGCACTCGCAGGCCGTGTCGTGCAGCGTGACCAGCAGCGCGTAGAGGCTCTGCTTCGCCTGCACAATGGGGTTCATCCGGAACACGCGAATCTCCTCCACCTTACGGTCGCGGTACTGGCGCACCTCCTCGCGGATACCGGCCTCCTTCTTGGCCATGACAATCTTCCAGTTGCGCTGGATGATGATGGAAGCCTTCTCCTGGGCGGCCTCCAGCAACCGGCGGTTAAGCAGCGACAGCGAAGCGGCCTGGCCAAAGGTCATTGTCGGCACCGCACGGTGGATAATGTGGAGGTGGGATCCATACTCGGCGTGCAGCAGCAGTGTGTGCATCACTCCAGCGAGGTGCCACGGCATACCGCTGCTCTGCAGGGCCCCTACAATCTCCTTACTGAGCAGTGTTGCGCGGTTAGGGAGCAAGTTCAGCGGGCCAAGTCGTGCAGTAATGAATGGCTTCAGGGAGTCGTTCAGCAGCACGCCCTCCAAGCTCTCGATCATGCGGTTGAGGACCAACTCGCGTCGCCCATGGATGCCCTCGATCGTGAACGGGTACTGCCACTTGAGCATATGCATGTTGAAGGTGGCTTCCGGTGGCATCTCCGGCTCAAGGAGGTGCAGGAACGTGATGTGGCAATCACCCACGCGAATGACCACCATGAGGTGCCCGCGAGGTGCGCTGTTGAAATCCTGCAGGACTGTGTTGATGCTCTCCTCGAGCTGGTTCAACGTTTCTAGCGGCTTGAAGCACTCCGAAGGAAGCGTCTGCCATGTACCCCACATCGGCTTCGCCTCAAAGAAAGCGTGGTCGATGGTCTCTGGCTCGAAGTGGGCCTTGTGGAAGATGTCGTAGATCGCCTCCTGCGGCATACCAACTTCGTCGAAGAGACAAGTAAAGACCACTGCAGCAACGGACACATGGTTGTTTTTGTACATCACAACAGCCTGCTGATCGCCAGCGTTTTCCTCCTCCTCGTCCACCTCGTCCTTTGCGGGAATCCACGTGATGTCGTTGCGGCGCACAATGTTGGTTTCTGGGCTGATCAGCAAGCCATGGTTGCGATGACCCGACTTGTCCGTTAGGACGTGCGCACCAGGACCCTCGTTCATGGTGATGGTAGCGTAATAGTGTCCGCGCAGCGTCACGAAAAAGCGACTAATGTAACCGTCAAAAATGCGCTTCACCTTCCAGTTGCGCACATTGTGCCCTCCCACGCAGACCCAGTCCTCCATCTCCACGAAACGCCGCGGCCCCTCGCGGGTGACAAAGAGCAAATCCTGGCGGATACCGTCAACCTTGACAGTGAACTTGTTGGACTCGCTGTCGACGCACTTCCAGACGAGCGTGTGCCACTGGCCGTCCATCAGATTCTGCCGCTCTGTTCCCCGGAGAAGGGCGGAGCAGCACGCGCCGAATGCGTCGATGAGGTAGAACGTGGTGTTGAATTCGTGGAAACGGTATCGCTCCTTGGATGGTACGGGTTCGGCGTTCAGTACAATGCCTAGCTCCTGCATCTTGAACTTCTGGTCCGTGACACCCACCAGCGTCATCATGCGGGTGGAAATGTCCGTGCGGAAGCGAATCTCAATGCGCCAGTTGTGCATCAGCTCACCCCAGAGGGGCATCGTGCCGACATTCATGACTAGGTTACCATCGAAGCAGGGGGCGCTGTTCGGTGCCTTCTCCTCCAGCTGACGCAGGTGGAGCAGTGTCTCGTGGTGGTCAGCCGGAATCGTGCGGGTGAGCTCGACCAGCTTCCCGCCGTCATCGACGAGAAGCGGCCAGCGCACAATCGGCTTCGGGTTCTCCCCGCCCGCAAAGAAGCGCAGCTCCATGACGGAGCCCCGGAGCACCATCACTGGATTGTTCTCCTCATTCAGACAGCCACCAATGAAGAGCCGGTGGGGCCATGGGTTGAAGCCAATCGGGTGCTCCTGCTGCACCAGCTGGATTGCGGCAGGGGTGCCGTCAACGACGCATTCGAGCGTGCCCTCGTCCAGGCTGCGGACGTGGATCATGACGTGGTGGAACTCCTTCGCCTCATCCAACATGCCCAGTGGTCTAGTGGGGATCAGTGCCTCGAGGACGCGATTGGCGGAGTCCCTGAAGAAGACGCGGATCGACTCCTCCATGTCCTCGTACCAGTTGAGGCCGACCTGGAAGAGCTGGCCCAAGTCCTCACGCTGGCCGTCGGCGATTTGAATGATGAGGCGCTTTCCATCAGCAGCTGTGCAGTCCGTGCGAATCCAAAAGTCCACCGAAAAGCACTTGACGACGTCCTCGAACCGCGGCACGCCAGGCACAGCCATGACAGATTCCTCTCCGTCAAACTGATACAAGATGAGGTCGCTTCCCCACCCGTTGCCCTTAATCGGCTCAGTCTCCTCGTCTGCGTGTGTGGTCCGCAGCTCAGCCAGCAGGGTCACTGTCGATTTGCGCTTCTGCTGGGCGTACTGGTGGGAGTGACTACGGTGGCTTCGTTCACGCACCACCGACATGGCCGCGCTGCGGCCATGTGAGCGCAGCGGTGGGTTCAGGAGGAAGCTCGTCGGGACAAGGTACGACCCATCCTTGCATGGTGGGACAAGATCGTCACCGGAAGCAGCGCACAGGAGAGTGTGCTGGTTGTTGTAGGCTGTGCTGATACCGTCCGCATTCACCGTAGACTGCTTTCCCCTGCTGGTAACACTTCGTCCCGACGACGGTGCGGCTCGCCCCGACGTTGGCGCCGCTCGTCTCGACACCGCTGCCCCGTATGGATGGTCGCGCTGAAGGCGCTTCAGCTCCTCCTTCAACTTTTTCGAGATGGGCAGGTTCTTGGGCTTCCGGCACGCGTTCTCGTCATCTCCGTCCGACGCTGCATCGCCTCCCTTGGAGGGATTCCCGCGCCCGTCGTCGTCGACGACGCCGTCGTTCTCCAGCTGAAGAAGACGCTGCATTTGCTTTTCCTTCGCAATCTCATCCGCGACCATCTGCATCGCGTACTCTGCTGGGGTCTTGACGGCCTCGAGAACAGAGATGAGAGTGTACGCAAGGTGGTCCTCGCTGCAGCTTCCACGGTCAATGAGCGTGGTATTCTCTCGCTTGTTGACACCCTTTGTGACCTCGGCAAGGAGCTTCTCCATGGTGGCCTTTGGTGTCTCGCCTTCTGAGTTGTCCATGAAAAGCTCGTACGGCGTCACAAAGAAGGGCGGCATCTCCCTCGTCTCATTGGTCGTCGCAACAGCAAGGGCGGCTTCTACCTCTTCGTCAGTCGGCTTTTCACCACTCGAATCGTAAGCCACTGCCACATTTTCGCTGTGGATGTAGAAGGAATACTGGACCACCTTCCCCCCGCCCTCCTTCTTTGCCTCCGGATCCTGCCGCTCCAGCGCAAGAATCAGCACCATCTATACAAACAAATCAGAATGTGTGTGGGTGCGTGAGTGAATGGATACGCGAAAAATAAAATGAAGAAGGATAAAACGCACTGCTACCACACAGAGGAAGGTAGTAGGCAGACGTGGGGATAGAAAAAGAAAACAAGATACAAAAAGGGACGGGAAAAGTTCCCGTAGATGTAAGGTGCCTCCCTTGTTCTTTCTCTTCACTGAGCCGTACAAGCGATCACGTGTTATCGTAGCAGGAGAAGATGAGTTCAAATACAGAGAAAAGGCGGGATGGGAGGGTGTTCATATAGTGTAAACAGAAAACGATACATTGATAGTTAGGTACATCTACTCCCAGACGTACACCATCTACGAGTCGACACCACACAAGGTGAACTCCAGGGCGAGCACGTGAAGCTTGTGTGCAAGTTTCTTTTGACACGCTTTCGCCTATTGTCTACCTTGCGTTAATCGCAAGAAGAGTAATCTTTCTATTTGTTTTTTTTCATCCATGGTAGTGTATTGATTTGTGTATACAAGGCAGAATGTCCAGATGCAACAGTGCGAGGCTACATCATCAAGTACATGAAAAGGGACGTCTCTACAATTTACATCTTTCTGGCGGTACGGTAGACAGGCAGCTTCGAGGCCACGAAATGGGAAAGTACAGGCCTTTTCCCACAGGTGCAAGAAAACTAACCTCGTGCTACAATTAGCCGGCCTTCTTCTTTCCTTTTTTGCCCTTCTTGTTATTCTTGCGGTAGTTATCTGTGACCACATCAAGAATCTGCTTGTACACTTCGGCGTCCACACGGTCACTCAACGCGAGTGCGGAGATATTACTGTTCTTCTGGATCGCGCTCAAAATCGCCAGCGCCGAAGCCGGCGACAGTGTGTTAAAATCCAAATTGATCGCCTTCAACGACACGCTTGACTCCATCCCTTCGCAGAGCGCCTCCACTGTCTCTGGGCGTGACCCGAAGCAGGTGTCCGCTAGATCAAGGTCCTCCACGTTCACGCCGACCACCAACGCCCGCCCAATCTCCGCAACACCGTCGTCCTTGAACGGATTTCCACGCAGTGAGAGCACCTTTACGTTCGAGCCCTTGATGACGCCCCTAGAGACCGCATACGCGGCATCACTGCCAAGATTGCAATACTGGAGAGACAGGTGCTGCACCATACCGTTCCATCGGAGTCCACTGCAGAGGGCATCCACGCCTTGGTCCGTAATCTCCGTGTTAAAGTCTAGTACTAACCTCGTGATGGTGGTGTTCTCGCTAAAGAGCTTACCCAGATACCCAGCCCCACGCTTCCCGATCCCGCAGCCTGGCAACTCCAGGCACTGAATCCCGAACGGGTTCTTCTCTGGGGCGGGGCTGTAGGACCTAAGGAAGTCGGTGAGAGCCAACACACCATCGTCGCCAAGGTTACAGTGGTGCAGCTTCACCTCCCGCAGGTACGGGTATGGCGGGAGAACCATCGTACAGAGCACCTTCATCTCCTCGTAGGGGATCGTGTCGTGCACAAACAGGGGGATTTGCGGTACGCTATCCTGTTCACCTTCCTTCACACGGGTCACCTCCGCCTTTGCCCGCTTCGCGAACGTATTGATGTAGCTGCCCAACGGGCCACACGCCTCATGCAGGCGGCGCAAATCGGTATCCACGTGCAGCTCCTGCGCAAGTGTAATAGGTGGCGGCGCCTTCTTCGCGTCGGCCTTACCGCCGGGCTTCTTAGCCTGTGACATGGCGCCAAGGTCTGGGTGTGTGCGTGTCTGTCTGTGTGCGCGAGGGGCTACAACTAGTTGCCTCTATCCAACGCCAGAAAGGAAAGGGAAAAAAAATAGTAAGTTGGAGAGGCGTAGAGGACATCTGGAAAGACATGGGAAACATGATGGCATACAAGTAGGCGAGGCCGCACAGATAACTTTGCGCTCAAACAACCCTCCCCTCACAAGGAGTAGGAGAAACTCAATACTGTCAGCTGTGTGCCTCAAGGCTGCCTTTACGAAGAGTTAGCAACCACATGAAACAATAATTGTGGGCGCTCTGGAATACTTGTCAAAGATTGATGTATTTATTGGTTCGGTGGGTTCCATTTTCACCACTAATGCACAATGTTGCAGGCCACCCGAGATGGATGATTTGTATAGTAGCTCTGCAGTGAAACATCTAATCAAATGAAGAGCAAGACGGAGGCTGGACTGGGAAAAAAAAACAAGGACAGGAGTCATTACATGTATACAATAGAAAAAAAAGAAGTAGTGATCGTCGTCCTCCTGCTGTATTCTTTTCTTATCATTTTTTGGAGGGGAGGAAGAAATCGGGATTTTTTTTTTGGAGGGTGAGAGAAAGATGAGAAGAGACAGTGGTCAACTGTGGTGTCGGGTATAAAGGTTTGGGTGTATAAGGGAATGCGGAGAAATAAATATTCCAGCAGTGTGTAACGCCACTGACAAAGGTGAACGGCGGAAAGAAAATACCAAGGACGTGGGAAAGGAAGATGGAGAGGAAAAGAAAGGAAGGTATTTAAACATTGGTTCAAGTGTTATCCGCAAACGAAGAGTAAAAATGCACGGAAAGGAAAGGGGACAGAGAAAGAGAAGCAATAGCGCTCGCGACCCTCTGCACAGGAACGCAGCATATAGACCAGAACAGCGCGAGTCGTACCGCGTTGTCTCTAGTTGACTGTCGACATGTCAGGAGTAAGGGTGGTTTAAAAAAAAACATTATCACGCGTGCATGCTGATGATCAGTTGCTGGATGCGCTCCACAGAACTATCATATCCATACTGCTTCGTATACGCGCGAAATGCCTTCAGCGCACCCTTGTAATGCTTGCGCTCAAATAGCTCGAATGCCTTTGTGTAGGTCAGCAGCTGCATCTCCAGGTCGGCCTGGTCACGGGAAGATTCGCTGAGCACCTGATGCGCGCAACCGCCGCAGGGAAGCAGCTCAATCGGCTTACAGTGATACATGCGCTGGATCGCATCGCGGATGTAATCGTCACAGGCAACAGAAGACATGTGGAACCCATTCGCCTGGGCCACCAGCATGCCTCGAAGCACTGGGGGGCCAAAGACGCAGATGGACTTGGCTTCCTCTGTTCCAAAGACACCAATATTGACAGTCCCGCCGACGATGCCAATGTGCAGCATGAAGTTCTCCCGGACCAGCGATTTCTGGGTCCGCAGCATCCCTAGCCGGCTCGCTAGTGTCAGCCCACATGTCGCGGCCAGTTCGCAGAAGCCCGCCTTGTTGCCATACGCATCCTCCATCTTCCCATTGACCGAACCTGCGGCACTCCACACAGCGACGGCCTTGTCAAAGGACACGGACTGCATCAGGCCACCATGCTGGTAAACGCACTCCTCGATCAAACTGATGATCTTTTGGTAGTACTCGAGACTAAACTTGCGCTTGTCTGCCGAGCCGAGGTCGTGAAATGCAGTCAGGCTGACAAAGATGAGAGCGGCCTCAGTCACGCACTCTTGCAGGTCCGTCTTTTCGGCTAGGGTCCGCAGGTACGGATGCTGTGCGCTGGCTGTCTGCAGATGCACCTTCTCGTCGTCCAGATTCTCGCGAGGCTCCGGGCACAGCACCATGGTAGCTGGATCCTTCACTTCACTGTACTCCGCCGCCAGCGCCCGCAGCCGGTCTGGGAAGAGCATCGGCGGCAGCGTCCCCGCCATCGAATTCAGCTGGCCAAGCAGGTACTTCATTTCTGCCTCCACGATGCTTACCTTCTTGTCCGACATGGTCATCGGCGGCGGCTTCGGTGACAGAGAGAAGGTGGCGATCTGATCCACATACTCTGAGACACGCACCAGCACGTCGTGCATAACAGCGGCGTTGCGGCGACGCACGGCCGAGCCGCGTGCCTCAAACAGGCGCAAGTACAGGAATTCCACGAGGGACACCAAAAAAGCTAGGCCAGAGAGAACACAGCAGGCAATGTACCAGAAGAACTTTTTGCTCTTGCTTGACTCGTACACGTTCTTGTACTTTGTCGTTGCGTCGCTCGACAGGCTGATGAGCACGTCGCGAAGCATCGCGAGTGACGTGATCTCGACGTAGGCGAAGGTGCTCGGGAGGAACTGATTGTCTGTCGCTTCTGCCATCAGTGTTTGGAAAGTCTTCTCCATGCTGACAGCAGAGGTATGGGCTGAAAGTGTCAACTGACCGCGCAGATCCAGGAGTGGAATCAGAATGCCGTCGATGATATTCTGATACAAGGAAATGCTAATCAGCAGGTTTTTCAGCTCCGCGGTGGCTTTGGCCTGCGCTGTTGGGTCAGTAGCCTGCTGCTCGCTGTAATAGTGATAGAGCTGCGTGGAGTGTTGAATGTCATAGAACGTGTTGAATGACGCCATCATCACGTTCGCCTCCACCAGCGCTGAGTAGTCTACGTTCTCCTTGAAGACATTCTCGCTGGTAGCAATTTCACCAACGACGTTGCTAAGGACAGTGAGGTACCGCTTGCGCGTCACCTGTGGATTGAAGACGACCTCACCGAACGTCATCTGCGCGCGGACGTAAATCAGGTCCTGCAGGCCCTGCTCCGTCATGATTGTGCCACCTGCCGCAAAAGGGTAGTTGGGATCCCAGTTATGCAGAGGCTGCTCGCTCTGAATGTAGGCGAAAGATGCCTTGTATGCGGCATCCGTGGCATTGCGGGTGTTCATCATTCCCTTGTACAAATTAACGTTCGTGTTCTCAAGAGAGAACGTGATGCTAGCCTGTGCCTCCTCCGCCAGCGCTGCCGCGAGCTCACTGAGCTTCACCACGAAAGCTGGGTAGACGGCTGTCCGCCGAATTAAATCATTGTACTGCTTCTCGGTGATGGTGAGGGCAAGGAACAGCGCTAGCATAGCCAGAAAGACCAGCACAGTCAGAATCGACTGCCTGTCCTTTGGAGGGAGCTTCTTGTACCACGAGGAAAGCCAAAAGAACCCCATTGTGCCGTATGCTGCTGCAGAAAGGTTGTGGTTTGCAAAGGTGAAAAGTGAAGAAACAAAGAAAGGGTATATTTATTTTTTAAAAAAAGGAGGTGAAAATAGCGTAGCTGGACGCGTTGAGACACGTTTCGTTCTGTTTGTGGCACTGTTCAGCTCTACAAAACTACTACTGTACAAACACATGAGATAGAGGAAGAGAGGAGGGCGTGTAAGTTCTAGGCGAAGTCATTTTGTTCAAGTGGATTCCGTCAGAACACTGCATGGGAAACTGTATCGTTTGCACAGCCAGGAGCCAGCTGTGGCAAACTTCACATTCAATGAGGTACACTGCCTCTTCTATATATATATTGACTGGTGCTGTTTTACGGGTAGAACAGTTCTTATAGAAGACCACCCAACCGTTTTGTATACGGCCACCTTGCAGATTCACTGCCAGCTGCGTCTACCGCACTTCAGAGCCGATAGGTCCAAATATATATGCAGGCAATGTAGCATGACAACAACGATACATACACAGCGATGTGTTTCGTTTTCTTTCCTCGTTTCTTTTTTTTTTTGTCCCTCTGTAGCGAGGTGTATTTGACATTTGGTCAGACTATCGTACATTGTAGGTTCCTGCAAAAGTCGCAGCGGGGGAAAAAACAAAGGAAGCACCATTTTTTCATCGCACGGCGAAATGAATCATGTAGTTGTTGGCACGTGCACGCTCCACGCATACAAGAAGAAGGCAAAAGCGTCACCAAGCGCCACCCCGACCTCTTACTCGGTAGGCTCAGGCTCACTTTCAAAGATCAGCTGCTTCAGCTCTAGGAGATCGACCTTGCCGTCCTCACAGTTCAGCAGGCTCGTGATTTCCTCGGCGGGTGGAAGCTCATCTTCCGTCAGGTCGAGGGCATCACGGAGGTCCGCCAGCAGGTCGGGCAAGTTTTCCACCCCAGTCGTGCCCTCCTCGCCTACCTCGTACTTTTGCAGAATAGCCATGACAATCTCCTCATCCGTCATGTCCTCCGCGCCCACGTCGCCAGCATCCTCACCCATATCGGCGCCACCCTCTTCGTCGTAGTCCTCCTGTGCCTCTTCCCCTTCAGGCGACTCAGGCCCAGTCCCGTCGAAGGCATCACCAGCAGCAGCCCCAGTAACGGGTTCCTCGTCGGCCTTTGGCTGATCCTGCTGGGCAGCCGCGGCAGCCACTGCCGCAGCACCCTCCTCCGTCAGCTGGCCGTCCTGATCAAACGGGGCGGGCTGGCCGGAGAGCACGGCAAAAAAATTGGCGCTGTACTTGTAGACATTTTCCGGACGGTCGCGGAGAATAGCCTTGGTGTACTGCTTCATAATCGTGCCCAGTTCCGGTGGCACGTTAATCTGATCAACAGAGTACATGGCGTTCATCTTGCCTGCTGGTTAACCTCCTCTATCGGTCTTGGTAAAATCACAGGGCAGTAAAAATAATAGAAAACTACTGGAAACCGACACTTCCGCGCAATTGAGAAATGCAGATATAGAATGTAGTTAGGACAGCAAGTGAAAGTAATTTTCAAAAATTGCAAGAGAGTGTGTTTGCATACGGCATGACGTCAGCATGTGGGCGACAATGAATTTTTTACTTACCTTTTGGCCTTCTTTTTTTTTTAGTAGGAACGCATTTACGCACATCGGTGAGCAGCCATGAAGTTTCGCAATCATCATACACATTTTTGGACGCTACAGGAGCTCCAATACAATGGTGTGCCCCACAGAATAATCAGTCAAGGATCACAGACAATGTTACGACCGCAGCATGATGAAAGTAACTGTTGTCTCACGATGCTGCTCTGGATGAATACAGCTCGGTGGCAACAAGCGTACTGTAGAATGAAGTTGTTTTCAATGAAGAATTCGGCAGCAGTTCACACCGTCCGAGTAGTGATGTTACCCACCCATGAGAGTGAGGTATCTATGGTCTATCAATGCAAAATTGGTTGTAGCAAACCCGGCTATCCCCCTCACTAGATAATGAAGGGAAGTATATATATAAAGTACACTGGTGTATCGACGTGGGAGCTTTTCCATCTGTGTCCTTGTTCCCCGTAAATCTACTTGGACAGCGAGGAAAGCGCGCGCGTTTGCTCGAGAACAATTTTCTCTAGACGCTCCTTGGACTCGCTGGTGACCTGGAGTTTACTCTTCACCTGTTGCAGCTCAGAGCTCAGTGCCGCGCGCTTCTGCTCCTCTTCTTGTAGCCGTTCAGAGAGTTCGTCCGCGCTGCTTCTAAATACGGTGAGTTGTGAATTGGCCTCCTCCAGCTCCTTGGCCATCGTCTGATAATTTCCAAACGAGGCGAGGGCGTCCCTTGTAACAAGTCGCGCGTTGGTTTCCTCAAGCTCCCTATTTTTGGCGGCTTCGCTCGCAAGGCCGGCATTTAGGTTCGCCGTATCTGTCGCCAGAACATCGCAGCGGCGACGTAGCAGCATCACCTCATTCTCCTTGACAACGACCTGCTTACTTAGCTCTGCGAGGCTTTGGTGTAGCTCCTCAATCGTTTGATCGCGGCCGTGGAGCAGTTGCTGGAGCTCGCGGCACTTGGCCTCCAGCTGACCAATGTCTCCGTCACCCTGCACAATTTTCCGATGGAGCTGGTCATTCTCATACTCGAACGTCTGGATGTCCAGGATCAGCTGCTGCTCGCGCTGATGCAGCCCACTTAACTGCTCCTGCAGAAAATGGATGCCTTCCTCCTTGGACGCTAGTGTGGCTCGAGCGTTATCCAACTCCCGTTCAAGAAATCGTTGGTTCTCCACTACCGACGTCATCTCCTTCATGGCGCCCTGGTAGGCCTCCAAAATTTCTTGCATCTCCCCGTCCTTCGCCTTTAGAGAAAAACCGAGCTGGGATTCGCGAAGCATCATTTTCTGCACCTCCGCACGAAGGTTTTCATTCTCGTTAGCAATCGCGCTCAGCTGCTGGTTCGAATAATTTTTGTTCGACGCAAGGTGCTCAATATCCTTCTCATACTGACGGATTTGTTCCTGCAGCTCCGCCCGCTCCCGTTCCATGTGCATGGCTTCCGCCCGGTACTGCTGCCGCTGCTCTTCGAGGTTCCGAATCCGCTCCAGCAGCTCCCGCTCCGCAGCGGCCTGCGTGCTGCATTTTTGCTGAAGGGACTTTGTTTGAATCGTCATCTTCTCGACGTCGTCATTGGCGAGTTTGCGGCGCTCAATCTCTTCCGTGAGCCTCTTCCGCGTGTTTTCCAGCGCAACCAAAGAATCTTCTTGAATGGACTGCAAATCCTCCAGGCGGGTCCGATATTCATCTGCCTCCTGAGTCTTTTGCTCCAGTGATTGCACAAGAGTGTACAGGGACTCGTTGCTGCCATCGAACCCGGGAATCGCCGTATCGACCTGACAACCGGCATCCTGCTGCTCCGACTGAGAAATGCGAATAGTTTGCGTTGCAGCCTCCACAACCAGAATGGCTGGTGTATGCGTAGAAGCGTCTGATGTAGCTGTGCCACTCCTCTTTTCGCGTTCGTGTGCGTGAGCAAGCTGCCTCTTCAGCGCATCGTTTTCTTCTGACATCCGCTTCAGTGCGCTTAATAATTTCTCGCTGCCTTCCCTCCGAGATTGATCTTCGTCGGCAAGACATTTTTTTGCTTCGTTAACCTCAGCTTTTTTCGTCTTGAGCAGTGCTTCGAGTTTGCGCACCTTCGCCTGCATGTCGTTTTTCTCCATGTAGAGAACGCTCTTCTCAGAGTTTACCAGAGCCAGCTGCTTTTCCAGGACGGCGCAGCGTTTCGGTAAATCCACTTCGCCCTTCAGGAAGCCGGCCTTGTTTCGCCACTCCTGGAGCTCCGCATTCTTTTGCTCAATAACGTGCTCATACTCACGAGTGGCTTCCTTTGCTTCTTTGAACGCACGAGCGCGCACAGTTTTCAGCTGCTGCTCGAGACGTTCAACCTCGTTGTGGAGAAAGCTGATCTGTGATAGTAGATGCGGTACGTTAGTGACGGCATCCTCACCAGCACCTGGCTGCGCCAATGGCGCCGCTGCCTCCAGCATCGAACTACAGAAGGCGTACAATAATGGTTAAAAATTATGCGGACACAAGCCGTGCGTTGAGATATGGCAAATAATAATAATAATAATAATTGTCACTCTATGTAAAGGTATATTCTAAGACGAGTACTGTTTCTTCGTAGGTGCGACAGATATCTATGGGTCGGTCTCTCGTTCCTTGGAGGTTGTCTATTCACAAAGGCACACCAGATAAGCGATGAAGAGGAACGGTTGAATGTACACTAGATAACGGTGGGAGAAAGTTTTTTTTTAAAAAGAGAGGTATATAATATTCAAAGCGATCGTCTTGTTCATTTCTTTGTGAAAGCATTCATCCCAGCAGGTGAGCAGGTCCTGTCCCAAGTAATAATAAGGGGGTGATTTATTGCATGTAGCTCAACCGTCGATGTGGCCATCGGTGACGCTGCAATGTGTGAGACATTATATATTTTTTTGGGCAGTAAGTATCGCTTCTGTGACAAGAAAAATAGAGGCAACAATGCTTATGGCTAACGGCGGTTCACTCACAGGGGGGGTACAGAGATTTGGTCAAGGGGCTTGCATCCCTGATGAAATAGAAGCATTGTGAAGGCCAATAGAGTCTTATCAGCGCTTGTTAAATTCTGACCTCTGCTTGGAGAACAGCTCCTTTTCCAGCCTCTTGATGCGCTGAGTATTGTAAGTTTCCGCCGCAATCACAAAGATTGGGACAGACATCAGACCAACGCAGAAGCCTCCAAGGAACACCAGTCCGATCTTCGCTGGGATACGGTTCGCGGGGTTCCTGAACGCAACCAAGGCCGCCGAAAAGCTGCCTAGAATGATGCCTGCGTCCAGTCCACGCTGCATTGGTTCACTCGAAAGAAAGAACCGCCACTGTTGAGACAGTGCCTTGCGCCGGTTTTGGCCAATGTCAAGCCCCTCCTGCTCAATGATATACTGTCTCATGTTTTGAATCTCGGAGTCGGGGTACATGACGTTGTCGCTCCGGTCTGTCGACTGCATCTGCTTCATCATGGAGATTGTCTCCTGACTCGCAACTTTGTACCGTCCAGACTGAACGAGGTCGTTGATGTCGGTAGACTCGGGCTTGATCTCCTCGTACGTGGGCACGTTCGCCCCTGGCTCAACCTTGCTCTTTCCCTGGCCCATTTTCTTCTGTTGGGTTACACAAAATAGCTACTAAGTTTTCTTTTTTTGATGCGGTAGTAATGGTACCTAACGTTACTGGGAGGTAGAGAAGAAGCGCTTTGTAGTGCCTTGAAGGAGGACATCATTGCACATGTAACGACGGCGTCAGAGAAGGTGCGTCTCTGTTCAGTGCACGCCTCCATCACCGTTGTTTTGCAGCGATGTGGCCGCGTTGCTTCCATGACAGCGTGACGTGGTTCACAAAACGGTGAATTCTATCACTCGAAGAGGTACCACCAAAAAGGAAAGACCATCATGCGAACTCCAAACTCTCCCTCTTTCCCGCATGTTGAGAAGAGAGCGGTAGCTTGAATACACATTGTTTAACACAGCGACACTAAATAGGTCACACAGCATCAAGGTGAATAACAGCCACTACCCTCGCCGCAAAAGGATACAGGGGGGGGCAGGGGGGGGGGGGGGGCAGCAGTTGTTGAGATGTCTACTTCACCAAGAGCGGGGTGGGGAGGGGGGGGGGGGGTTCTCGACTAACGACCAAGGGTCCATTTACATGGCATAAGGCAGAAGAATAAGCCGCTAGAGTGTCAGAAACTACGTCCGGTAGCAAAAGAATAGCGCCTCCCTCTATTGGTGAGATTCAGCTTGCTGGCAAAACGTCTCATTGTTCACCACAGTGTGCTGCGTGCACTCTTGCTTTCATCCAGGTCTGATTCCTATCGTGCTGCCTTTAGGTTCACTGATAAGCTATTCACAACCAGCACAGGTAAAGGCAACATTGTTTTACCCCCTTTGCACTGGTGTGCAGGAGGGCCTGGCTATCAATGAGGCAGCTGTCGCATCCATAGGAATCGCCCCTGCACCCCGCCGTTTTCATAATTTCTTCGGTGTCATTCCACTTCCCCATTGGTACGGTTATGGCATTTGTTTCCAGTACGCAGGTCTCTTGTCTGTGAGTGACTTACTTCAGAACGATGTGCCTGGGATACATGCTCTGTACACTTCCCATTCATATATGGCAATGCAATACTTCCAACAATTTGAGT
>AUXJ01001376.1:0-10555 GCA_000482205.1 Herpetomonas muscarum
ATCTGTGTTGGCGCGGCAAAATGACCCAGAGCGTTCGTGCCATTGCGTGTGCGTATGTTTCTTTACTTTTCACACCGTCACTGCACGCGTACGTAGTCAGGAAGGCGTGTGCATTGTCAGTATCGCGGAATCGACAGTGTAACGCCAAACCGCTACAGCGATGCTGGGTCAAATGCGCATGTTGTTGATGTTTTTCTTTTTTTTTTTTCGTCTGACTGGCCTCTCGTTCCTTTAAAAAGTAACCCATAACTAAAATCTCCCCAAACAGCGAATTATGCACACACATATATACACACAGCAGGAACAATACACCTACGCCCCGCCTACGCTCGTGCAACATGTCGACACATCGTAGATGGCAGTGCAGTCCCTGGTGGGCGTCTTAAATAGGCTGTAACGTCATCACCAAGCCGCCCACCGAGACTACCTCCATGTATGTAACAAAGACGAGGTGTAGGCACGTTTCTAACGCGTGATTATCCCGGACCGCACCTCCGATATGTGGGAAGGTACCGCGCGGGGAGCTGATTACGACAAACAGTGTAACTGCCGCGCACCGGCTTCCTTCAGGTCGTAAATATGTCGGATTTTTCACCCACCCACACGGGTACTTTCGCAAACATGAAAAGACAACTTCGCTTCCCCTTTGTGATCCCTCCTCGTCTGCAGTTTCGTTTGTGGTTTGCTCCTCTCATCCTGCCACTATAGGACCGTTAATAATTATATTAACACGCACACGCGCATAACACACTTACTATCATCACTCCTTTTCAATCGCTAACGCGAAGGGACACCCCGGTTCGGCGAAGCGGGCACTGAGCTAGTCGTCCACATGTTCCGTGCCTGCAGCTTCCGCTTTGGCGGCGCTGTCGGCCGCAAGGCCAATGCCGTGGCGGCAGTAACTAAGAAAAAGCGGGCGGGTCGCCCGCCTGGCAAGAAAGCTGCGACCGCAGCGTCACCTCCCAAGACGGGCCGCTCGAACGCGGCTAGTGTGGCCAACGTAGACCCCAATGAGCCCAGCGGCATCGTCTACGCACCCGCGCGCCCCGCGTACATGTCGGAGGCCAGGGAGACGGAGGTGTTGAAGTTGGCGGAGCGCATGCAGGGCCGCGACCTCAGCGGTGACGTGCCAGTTGCCTCCTTTGCGTACGAGATCATCCAAAAGCACCCCTCCGTCCGCACAATGGGTCTTCGCGAGCGCATGGACTTCTTGTGTACCAGGTGGAACAAGCTCCCGGAGAAGAAGCGTCTAGAATACCTCAATGACCCACTCAAAGGCCTCCTGTGACTCAGCGCATATATATGATATATAGAAAGAGGCTCACTGTGTGGCAGGAGCTGACTCGTACCCTACTAGATAGAATGAGCACTGGTGCGGGTTGCCCTTCCAGTGGCGGCAGGGTCGCCAAGGAGTCGCTGATCGGCGTATCATACACAGTCCGTCTGTCGTAACATAGACCATATTATATATATATCATCTTACCCGCATGGTTGCAATCGTCCTCGTGGCCAAACGCGGCTGTCATCAGTGTTCACCCTTTGACTGGCGACACACACACACACGCACACGCACATACAGAGACACACGCTCGCACTGATACAATCAATTCAACTGATGAGAAACCAACTGAGTAACAAAAAAATATATTGGCCCGTCGACGACTGGCACGAACGTGATCATATTGACAGTACGCTCAGTGGGGGCGAGGGTGTCAACATGCCATGGATATGCGCCTCCCATCACACCTGTCCGAAAGCAGACGGTGGAGGGCATATGCAGCGCAACTAAAGCACACCGAGGGGGGAAACCGTCTCAGAGAACAAACCAGCATGTTTCATTGCAAATTCCGTTCCCACGTGTCGTGAAACGATGCAAAAAAAATGCACATGACTGTATGATCGCACTGCCATTCTGTGCTCACTACACTTGCCCTTCTTCTACACTCTCCTTTGTTTTGTATTTCCAACCTCTACCTTTTTCCTCCTCCTCTTATTCCAGATATTTCTTTCTCGCTGTTCTATATAGGATGCAGCAGCTGCGCAGGACGTTAACAGGAGGCAGCCATGTCATCTTGAACCTGGGACGGCCGGCGACACCGCATTGCGCTCTCGCCATGGCGACCAGCATGCGGTTTGTTCATGAGCGACCGTACTTTGAGCTACCGCGCGACCCTGCCAAGGGCGAGGCGTACGAGGTGGCCAGGGATGCCCTCCTGCAGCTGAACATCATGATCCGCCGCGGCATTGAGCCGGACGCCTTGATGTACACGTCGCTCATCAACATTATGGGCCGCGCTGGGCTGGAGTGGCAGGCATACAAGCTGTTTTCACGTATGGTCGAGTCCAACGTGCGCCCACTGCCAGAGACGTACGTGGCGCTGCGAGACGCCACCTCGCGACACCGCGCCGCGCTCCGCGAGGAAATACAGACCAAAATTGAGGAGTCCATATCAACGTTTCCGGAGGAGCTAGCTGAGGATGAAGTGAACCGTCAGCGTGAAGAGGATCGGCAGTGCGTGGCTAAGTTTGAGGACTATATGCGGGGCGTCCTGCCGCCTCCTGCGGCCCCACCAGCATCTGCCGCTACGCACAGTGGAGTTCAGCAAACCGAATCGGCGGGCGATGCTCACGCCAACACAACCTCCTCAAACGACACGTCAGCCCCTGTCATGACGATGAGCATTCGTGGCCCCACGGACGCGTGGGGCACCGCGCAGCGGGCGGAGGAGATTCGGGGGCGCCCACAGCAGATGGCAGCGGGCGAAGCAGCTGCTGATCTCAACAAGGAGCTCCAGAAACTGCACGAGGAGGAGCTGCGCATCTACCTCGCCGCTAACCGCCAACTGCGGCACGGCAGCAAAGACCAGCTCATCAGCCGCGTCCTCACCAACATTGGGGAGTCGGCCATCCGGGCCATGTTGGCTCGTCGAAGCCACTACTTCCGCTCCGTCGAGGGCATCTTAGCAGCTGATCTTGAGGTTGTAAAGCGCTCCCAACATAGCAACGCCCCCGCGAGCCCCGTAGCAGAAACAGACCGCACGATGACAGCAGAGGAGAGCAGCGGTGCGGGGCCTGATGTACTGCTGACGCCATGGGGGATGATTAGGCGCCCCCTCAAGTACCGCGACGAGCACCGCATGGCCGGCCCACACGCCACCCCAGCGGTGACGGAGTCGCAGATGGAGCGCCTGGAGAAGGTCCGCCTCACTGCCCCAGAGTTGATGCTCATCCGCCGGAGAGCAGAGTCCGGCGATCTCGATGAGCTGCCTGAGTCGCTGCTGCGGCGGTATGCCTTCCAGTTCCGTCTGCGGTGGCGCCGACGCGTGCCCTCGTCTTTGATGGACGCTGTCAGCTGGCATGCCACGACGTTTCTAACCCCCAACGCTACCGCCGGTGATGATGACGCAGATGCTGTTGTGACAAGCCCGCCGGCCACTCCTGCCATTCGTCTCCAAAAGGAGAAGGAGGGCATGCAGAAGACGTTAGAGAATTTTGACGCGTTCCGCATCATTTCACAGAGGACAAACAACCTGCAGGTCGTCGACGACCGGGAGATCAACCTGCATCTGAAACGGATTCGGCGGGAGTCATTGCGGGCGGAGAGAAAAACCGAGGAGAGCCTGCGGCGGGAAAGCAATGTTATGGCTGCCGCCAGCCTTGCTGCCTCCGCGCGTAGCTATACACCGCCGCCCGACTTTGGGGAGGAGGAACCCACGCACGTACTTGGTTTGGAGGGTGGCGAGAACGCAATGCAGGCCCGCCTCGCTCAGAATGAGGGAGTCGAGATCGGTGATGAGACCGGTGTTCCGCCGTCGCCTGACCATGCACCGGAGGCCCGTCCCGATGAACTACCGCCGTGGGAGCTGACAGGCGGCACGCAGGCGTTCAACATGAGCACTGGCCGCTTTGGCGACCCCGACGAGGGACAGTACCAAGAGCTGAGCGACTCGACGATCCGCGTGCTCCCGTCCCGCGAGTCACAGAAGCAGTGGTCTGTGGACCGCCACCTCCTCCCGAAGGGCGTAAAGGATGCCGTAG
This sequence comes from Herpetomonas muscarum, assembly GCA_000482205.1. Classification (NCBI taxonomy): domain Eukaryota; phylum Euglenozoa; class Kinetoplastea; order Trypanosomatida; family Trypanosomatidae; genus Herpetomonas; species Herpetomonas muscarum. The sequence goes on from AUXJ01001376.1 coordinate 4,039, forward strand.
AACGGGCTGAGCTGGAGCAACTTCGCTACCATGACGCCGTCGAGACGGAGTACAAGCGCCGCAGACAGTATGCCAAGTACCGTAAGTGGGACAACATGATCCAGAAGGCCCAAGATAAGGCACAAGCGGCGGAGGAGCTGGAGGGGGGTGAGAACGCCCCCATCAGACCCCTACCAGCGAAGAAGCGGCTCGCGCAGCTACTGCGTCACGGCGCCGAGAGACAAAAGGTCTCTGAGGCTCTCAAAGCCAAGTATAACAAGGAGCTGTAATCCGTAACAGTTTTGTTCACATTATTATGACCACAACGGCATTTATTAATTTCACTCCCAAAACGTCGCTGCTACGGAGCACTCAAAGGTGCACCAAAAAAAAAGGATGAGAAATGGGGAGGCCCGTGCAATACCCCCTGTCGGTGGTGTAGTTAGGGGATGGCCTAGTGCTATGAATGCATGATCCAACTATGTTATTACCCCTCCTCCCCCCCCCCCCCCCTGCTGTTGCAAAGACAGATACCGATGCCTATATCCATAACCGAGCTGACAGATTGGCATTTTTTCTCCCGTTATAACTTGCCCATACTGTACGCACTGCCCTCGCCTCCTGATTTCTTAATTCTTATAAACCGTACCACACGCACCGTACACTAACAGGCAGTACATCTTCTCCCCACTCATCCTCAGCAGCAATTCGCCAAAGAAATCTTTCAATTATTTTAGAAACACTAGAGCCTCTTGTTTTCTCTGATACAATCAGTTGTAGAGAGCAGCGCGCGGGGTGAATGACATCCCCCGCCTCCCCTAGAGCCACGCGGGCACCTGGTACCGACTGGCAAGACTCGTACTTCAACCTTGATGGGCGCTACCGCCAGCTGCAACAGCGCTTTAACGCACAGCAGGAAGAAATCAAGCTGCTGAAGGTTGCCCAACGAAAGGCGCAACCGAAAGGCCGGGGTCAGATAGCAGGAGAGGCGGCAACGCCTGGTAGTGGTCCCACTAGCAACATTGGCCCGCGTCGCAGGCACACCGTTGGTGCGTATAGTGGCCTGGTAAAGCAAACACCAGGCAAGACAAAGGACGACCAGCGCGGCTCACCTGATGAGCGCAGTCAGAGGGAAGACCACGTCTTTGTAGGCGTCGCACCGTCACCGTCACAGGCGAATGACTCCCGTGCGCGGGCGGTTCATTTGTCCTCCCTCCTTGGCAATGGCACGGAGACTGGAGAAGGTCTTCCCGACCCGGCGATGATCTGGGGCGCGGAGGGGAGCGTCCAGAACTACGTCGCCGCCAACGCCTTGTACCACGCGAACGAGGAACTGCGTCGAAAGCTCGACGAGTCCTCAACATTGGTGCAGACCCTGCAAAAAGAGCTGTCCAGCACGCGCACGCTCTGCACCAACGCACAGGCCCGAATCGAGGATTTGGCGCAGCAGATGCACCAGCTCGTGCGGGAGCGCGACCTAGCCTCCCAGAAGCTCGCCACAGCGAAACAGAGCATCCGTGACTTTGAGCACACGCTACAGGACAGGATCGGTAGTGAGGAGAAGGTGCGGTTTTCCCTAGAGAGCCAGATCGCCGAGCTGCGTAGTCGCCTGATGGCAGGCGCAGATAACAATGAGCTGCTCACTAAGGACGTACGTGTCCTGCTGGCAGAAGCCAAGGACAAGACAGCGGAGGTGATGAGCCTGCGCTCCAAGCTCGCGCTCGCGGAGGCAGGGCTTTCGTCGCAGCGGAACACGAACGAGAGCCTGCTCCTGGAGCTGAAGAACCTGAATGACCAGCTCATCGATGAGCGTAAACGGCTGCTGACAGCCGCACGGGAGGTACAGAGGGCGGCGCTGGTGCAAAACCGTGTGGCGGACTTGGAGGCGCAGGTGCGTCGCCTCGGGTCGGAGCGGGCGGCGGTAGAGGCGGACCACAACCGCCTCATGGGTGAGTTCGTGCGTGTGACTGAGGATGCCCTTCGGCACGCTCGTGAGGAGGTGCAAGCAGACCTTACCGACTGGCGCGGGGCGGCGCAGCACTGGGAGGAGGTCTCGCAGCTGCTTTACAAGGACGTCACGGAGCGCACCAAGACGCACATTCGGTGCCGCGCCGAGTGCGACGAGGCGAAGGCGCAGCGCGATATGGCCGGTGTTGAGATCCGCGCGGCAAAGAACGAGCTCGCGGTGCTGCGGGCGAAGCTAGATGTGGTGTGGCCGTCGCATAGCAAGGACGCTGAAGGCCTCAGCGCGGATGAGGTGCTCGAGACGTTCCGCCGTCGCAAAACCCTTTTCGCCGACGTCGGTGCTGACAAAACGGGGGGTCAGGTGGACGAGGCCGATGCTCAGCCAACGAGCCCGGCAATGGGGACGTACGCTGAGGCGCTGGGAAGCCTCCCTGTCGATCACGCCTCTGCGGCAGAGCTGGTCCATGAGCTGCAGGAGGCGAACGCAGCCCTGCTCGCGGAGCTAGAGCAGATGCGGCTCACCAACGACATGCTCCAGGAGCGTGTGCACAAGGTCTCCGGGAGGCACGCGACGGAGGCGAACCAGCTTCGGGATGCTACGCGGGAGGTGGAGGAACGTGAGCAGGCGGGGCGCCGCGTCCTCAAGCGCCAGCTGGATCGCGTGCAGTTCCTGGAGGCGCAAGTGCGGTCGCTGCGAGGGTACCAAGTCAGCCCCAACACGGCTGTGCAGGACGTCGCCCCGTCGGAAACGGTGCTGGAGCTGTTCCTTGGCCAACTCGTTGCGGCCGAAGTCCCCATTGGCGTAGACGTCCCGGAGGCCTTCCGTCACGTTTTCTGCTCGGCCGATTTTCTCCTTCACGAGACTGTCACGACACCAACGATCACTGGACTCAACGGTTTCTTTGACACCACCGTCTCCTTCTGCATTTCCATGGATGCGCTGCTGCTGTACTACCTCCAGACAAGGCAGCTCTTTGTGCAGCTGCACCGCATCCGCCGCGACGACGAGATGGAAGCCACCCTCGCAGGTGCATCCCACGCAAATGGGGAGCAACAAAAGCGCATCACCGATCACCACGTGGGGGAGGCTCTGGCCTCGTCCTCGTCAGTTACGACCGCCGTCACCAGGGCTTCTGAGGGGAGCCTCAGAGCCGCTGAACAGATGTACGAGACAGTGGCGGAGGGCTTTGCGGACCTTGCTGACATTGTCGTGCTGCCAGACCACCTCCATGCAGCGCGTCCGACACTCAAGGGGCATGTGAAGCTGGTGACACCCGCTGGGAGGCACATTGCGTCGCTCGAATTCCAGCTAACCGCCAGGACCCCCTTCACCGAGGACTTCAGGCAACTGGCGGCTGAGTCAGGTACAGCGCCTCCGGGGGGACACCACGAGCCGCGCGGTGGTAGCCGACCCGGCGGCTCGCCCGAGCCGGGGCCTCACGAACCGCGCGCCGGAGTGGCTGACTGGATCCACAGGTCCGCCAGCAGTAGTGTCCGCCCCCAGCGACGACGCGCGTCGTCGTCGCGCCGACGAACGGGGCGTGGAGGATACGGCTCATCACCGTCAGATATGCGGCTGGTCCCGACGAGCCGAGGCGGCGGCGGCACTTTGGGCACGTCCTCGCTTGACTCTAGCTCACGCCCAGGCACCCCCGACGGGCGGCGCGGTGGCGCGGTGGAGGTGGTGCGGATGCGCCTGCGAGGTGGATCCTCTCCGGAGGAGCGCTGGCCCAGCGCTCTACAGCACGGGCACATTGCAACACCGCCGTCCGAGTCCGGTGCGTTCGCGCACATTTCCCGCAGCCTTCTCACCCCTGTGACTGCGGGGCCACAGGCGCGACACCGCCACCAGCGCGAGACCGCGTACAGCAGCGCTCCCGCATCCCTACAGGCGATCCACTCGGTGGCGGTTGAGGTGGTCCGGGTCGAGCTACCAGCAGACCTACCGACACCCATCCCACGCCTCACGTGTTTCTTCAGTGTCCCGGCACTTGGCCGCGAGGTGAGGCTGCCCGCTCCAAGCGCGCCACGGTACACGGTCGAATACGATCAGCCTGATGGCGCTCTTGGCACGGTGTGCGCGGTGACATCCCTGACGCAGCTCGCGGCACTGGCGCGCGAGCCGCTCATGTTCTTCCTCATTGATGAGGACGCCCCACGTGGTGATTCGGCCGTCTGGGCGATGGCGCTGTGCGAATGGTCGGAGGTGCTGGAACAGCCGGAGGAGTCTCTGGCGTACTCGCTGCCACTGCTACAGCAATTCCGCAGCAGTACTGGAAAGGAGGAGCGCACCATCGTGAAGGGTGGGGCTCTGCGAGTGCGTCTGGTCGCCTCCACAGAGTCGGCGCCGCCGTCGCACAGCCCGCATATCACCCACCGTCCTTCGCAGGCTGCTGCTGTCCCTGCACCCAGCCAGTACCCACCTCGGAGCACGCAGTCAACAGCGGTTTCCGTGACTGCTCCACCAGGGGGAAGTCCCTCCGCACTAACTGCCTTGCAGCAGCTCATGCAGCAGGTGAGGGAGCGCAGCGGGGAGCCACCGCACATAGATTCCACGCTGCACCAGCAGCAGCAGCCCCAGCAACAGCAGGCACCGTCCCTGTCGATGGGTGAGGAAATGATGCAGATGGAGTACGCGAGGATGGCAGGGAAGTAGTGCGTTGTTTCGAGCACTGCGAGAGCTGCCAGCGCACAACCTACACGCCTTGGTGCACTCGTCAGTGGTATTGAAGAGTGGTGGTCTTGCGCCTGTCCTGTCTCCAACTGCGAGAGCACAAGTAGTACGCACCCATCCGTCTCCCTCTCCCCTTTTTAGATACGAGTGTGAAGAAGAACCGAAATAAATTTAACGTTTGCCTTACACTTCCATTTGCATTGTCGCTGTGGAACGCCCCCTGTGGTATCCTCGTCGTGCTGTACTGTAGACTACATGATTCACGGCACTCTGTACTTTCACCTGATGCTTTCCCTGCGGATGATGATCCCATTCCCCTTCCTCTTCTGGCCTCTCCATCACCCTCGTTCTCCTCCACTTCCACATCTATAGAAACAGCGACATTGCGATCGCAGCGTCGTGAACTACTACTTTACTGTCATACTTTTGACGATCTATTCTTCTCATACACACACATTCCTGCCTGGCGTTTCATACACATTTCTTGGCCCATCCTGTACATAGCTGGGGCAGCGGGAACTCCACGGTTGCCCCCCCCCCCCCCCTGTAAGCACGTGAAACCACATTCTATATACGCTAAAACTGGGAATTTCCACCATCACTGGTGTTTGTGGTGATTGGTGCCCACACGTGCGACGGTGAAGAGAGAGGCATCGGCATCTTTCCTATTCCTACTCTGTTTTCTTCTATTCACATCCTCGGCTCGCCTATTTGTCGAGGGAAACAGGGAGGGCAGCAGGCAACATAGAGACCGTACGTGCAGCAACATGAAGCCGCTGAAGATCATTTCTCCCCAGCCTGCGAGCACGAGGAGTACGGCCACTGGCACGTCGGAGCCCCATCCCCCGCGCAGCTCGCCGTCTGTGCCGACGCAACCGCCGCGTCTACCAGAGAAACCAGGCAATGCGCACGGCGGCGGCGCGCAGGACTCCGCGAGAAGCACCGGTGGCGCGTCCCAGACCCGGGAGAAAAATCGTGACAAGGGCAAGCCACCCGGTGGTGGTGAGGCCCTTGCCTCGCAGCTGGACGACCAGCCCGTGGAGGCGTGTCTCGAGTATCTGACGCGGCCGCACCATTCCTGGGACAGCGCCAACAAAGCAGTCGAGATACGGCGGGAGCGGGTTGCGGAGCACGAGGCCAGTATCCTGGCACGCAGCTTCGCCTTCTCTCGGCGGAGCTCGATGCTGAGCACCTTCTCAGCGACAGCGGCGTCGGCCGGCGGGCTCGCGGCTCTTATGGAGGGGAGCTTCGCCAGCGTCAGCTCTGCCGCAACAGCGCCGGCGGGGTTTCCCGTCGCCAGCAGAAGCGGGAGCAAAAAGCAGACCGGGACACTCCGCAAGGGAGGCCGTCTGGCGGCGCCAGGTGCGGCACCCATCGGTGGCCCTCCAATGGAGGATGTGCTGCGTGTTGGCGAGGCGCCATCGTCGGTCCCGACCAGCAGCTACAGCAGCGTGTCCGGTGCCACCCGCCTTGGCACAACAACGAGGAGTGCAGGCGGCCCAGTGCAGGCGCCGAAGGACCGGTTGTCGTCATTTGGCCGGCCACAAGGGGGGGCCGCCACCGTCGGGAAGAAGCGGAAAGCCCGGGAGCCCCTCGCGCTGGACCTCACCGTCGGCGGTAGCTCCATCGACGGTGCGCTCAAGCCCGGCCAGGGGAGGTTTCCCCCAATACCCCACACCACGCAGACGCTCGCCGTCGGCGTTGCGGCCGACCGCAGCGTGAAGGGGCGCCCCCCAGCAGGCAAGCGAATTACTGGACCCGCGAAACAGTAGACGGGTGTGGGGACGATGTAAAGACACCCCCCGCCCCTGCTGATCCACATTTGCTTTTTTCATTCTTCCCTTTCTCCTCCTGAGAAACCGCAACTACATCAGCATCTGGAACAAGGTTTCTGGCACA